>CM032233.1:90885000-91007500 GCA_019009955.1 Riptortus pedestris
TAATCCATTTTATGACTTTCAAGTTAGACCATCATCCCCAGCTGTAAAATGATATACAGGTCGTTTCCCTTAGGAACCTCCTAGGGGGACTAGAGGGTGAATTACGAAAATTCGAAATGTCTCCATCGCTATACATCGGATCGAAAAATTGTAACGAACCACACTTATTGCAAATTTATAAATCTATAAATGCTGTTTTATACATATTTTCAGTATCATGAATATAACCGAGATATTTGGATTTTATAGTTTTCGGCTTTCAGTAAACCCCGACTTCTACTCATGTCATATTAATAATAATCTGTTATATCATGAACCACTTCATTACAAGGTTAAATACCAAACATTGTTTTCATGGATCTTTTACTTTTTGAGATATGTGCAAATACTTTCTGTTGAAATTTGAGTGATTGAGATAAAAATTATTCTGATTCATTATAAATTAGAGCACTAGCTACAGTAAATAGTTTTTAATAAAATTAATATGTTATACTCGGATATATTTCGTTAACTGTTTTTCTTTCAGGTCTAGAATATGTCTAGGGTGGGTGACCTGTTCGTTTAATTCAGACGCTTTCCGTTGTAGAGAATATTAACTCGTAAATTGACTGAAAGATTTCTCATTCCTTTAATATCCATGGTAGCGTAACCAGTATGTAGATTTATCTTTCTAACCCTTCTGCTTAGTTTACGCAGCCCCAGGGAGACTGACTGACTTTTTTTCTCGACTTTAGTAAGTTTTATCAGATCCCGTCATCTGGTGCAAGGAAGTAAAAAAGATAAACGATTACATTTTGTGGCTTTGAATTTTTATGACATGTTTGAGGTCAATATACAGAGAGAGAGGTAAAGTTGCCAGATTGAATACATAGGCCGAGATTAAAGAAGGATAAAATCGAATGGGCCTGAAATAGCCGTAAAAAGGTCATAAAATTGGCCTATTGTAAAGGGGTGGGTAGAAAGGCGTTATCGCTCTCTCCCCTTCCATTCTCACCACTAACCACCCCCAACACCTCCCATCCACTCACTCCCTCACAAATTTTGCCTAGTTTATTCGTGGATTCTTTCTACTTTCTTCAAACCTCAGTAGTTTCTTCACATACCTCTAACTACTAGTATAAAATAAATGATCCCCAAATAAATAAAATTCATAACTAATTATGGCGGAAGATAAAAAAAAAAAAAAAAAAAAAAAAAAGAAAAAAAAAAAAGAAAACCTGAAATGGTTGTTGTTGAACCTATTAGATGACGAAATGGAGGTCACTTCAAAATTTAAAAAAAGTCCGTCACGCTGGGGCTGCGTAAACTAAGCAGATTTCCCACGTAAAGTTATACAATAGAGAAATCTCCATACGAGTGCCGATCAGTAAGAAAACGGCCGAACTAGCTTTCGGTGGGAACCATAGCTCGTCCGTTACATTTAATACAAATGCACATATCTCGGTTATTATTCAAGATAGAGAATGTATGTATAGAACAATATTTATAGTAATTTTAATTTGCAATAAGATTGGTTCTATGTAATTTTTCGATCCGACGTATAGTAACGGAGATATTTCGAAATTTCAAAAATCCCTCCCTCTAAACCCCCCCCCTCCCGCTGGTCCGCTTTCAACCATTAACGAACTTGATCTTTCTTTTTACATAAAACGATTAAATACCGAGTTTGGTGACGATTAATCAAAAATTGCGACCACTAGAGTTTTCTGTTGTCTCCTGGGTAGGATCGATGGACATTTGGAGACATTTTACGAAAATTGCGTCATGAGTAGGACCTCAATAGCTGATTTGCCTTAAGGGAAATCTGCTAATACAGGGTATCCCTAATTCCCGTGCCAGCCACCCCCCCCCCCCCCGCTAAATCGCTAATTATATTCATTTTTTTTTTAGTTTTCATTGAACTATTACTTTGTGAGACACATGAAAATACGTCATGTGATGACGTCATCAACTAAGATTTACTGTTCTTTACTTGAAAATGTTTATGTGATCTAAACCGTTCTCGATATTTAGCCGTTTCAGTCAAAACTAAAGATCACATTTGTTATGGGGTGAAATCGGAGTTGGAATAGTTCTGGTTTTGAGAGGGGTTAATTAGAAAATTCAAAATATCTTCGTTATTATGAGTCGGATCATAAAATGTTACGAAACCAATCTTGATATATTTTTGATTTTCCATAATTGTTGTTCTATGCATTTTTTGGTAACTGAAGTATTAAGGTAGTTATTCGTATTTTCTTGTTTTCTGCCTTCAGTAACCTCCCTCCCCTTCTACTCATAGGATTTTTACATATAAATAGATACGTTGTGATATGAGATCACTAGTGTGTTATACCTCCACTGAAGAAATCTGCTTAGTTTACGCTGACCCTGCGTAACGGACTTTTATATTTAATTTTTATTTGAACCAGTCAACCACTGTTAACACAGGGAGTGATAAAATTTAGCCGGTCTAAGAGACAGACATGGTTTACATTTTCCCTTTGTAGAATTAAATTCCGTAATTACTGGCAGTGACATGATGTGTGTTAAGTAAATAAGAGATTAAAATTAAACGCTATTAACGTTTCTCTCTTTGTATTTATGAAATGTAAACCTTCTAGGAAATATATTATTTAAATAGTTCATTTCCCCGTCTCGATTCACAATTAATGGAATCCAAAAGCAATAAGACCGCTTGCCTTGCTGGCAGCCGTTTAGCCAGTTGGATTTTACACAGCCGCTGTCCCCGTTCCCTCGCAGACCTATTTCAATTTAGTCCTGCCCCACCAAAAATGCGTATCTAATTGCGTTTTCCTTTGATGTAATTAAATACAGTTTGCTGGGGTCATTACTTACCATAGCGTCCTCTTCAGTGGTTCGGAAAATTATATATATCAAATTAATTTAGTTTTGAGCTCGTCATCGTTTCTTTGGTGTAGCGAGTGACTGCTAAACCACAGAAACACCTTTCAATAATCGTTTGTAGTTATCTAGATTAATGACAAGTGAACAGAATACGTAATATAATCAATACAACGTAATATTCAGTTGTAAAATAAGTTCGTAGCGTTTCTTACTGGTGATTTAAATAAAAACTTTAGATTCTTGTAAACACATTTAATTATATATACCCTTTTTGATCTATTACATGTTGCCATCTTTTAGGTAATGTTTCAATTCAATCCTCCCAAAACTTCTCAGATTTTTCTGCAATGTACTCATCTATGTGTGTTTTGCAGTCCTCGAGCGGATTAATGTGTTTCCTGTTAAGAGAGTTTTGAAGGATCCGAAATAAGTGAAAATCTTTTGGGGCTAGGTCTGGTGAATAGGATGTGTGGGGGATCACATCCCAGCCAAACCGTCCGTGCAGCGGATTTTCCTTTTCGAAAAAAAAAAATCACTAAATGACGATAATGAATTTTTTTCTCTTCCATTTTGAGCAAGCATACCACTTAAAGATAGGGAATCACGGTTGAATCTCATGAATAAAAGCACCTTAACTAATATTTTTGTGTGTGTATATATATACAATTTTGTACGGACATCTTTTTCGTTACCACCTTGGTAGGATCGATGGACATTTAAAGAAATTTATCTGAAACGAATAAACATATTCAATAAATTTTTTTATGATAGAAAATTCCGTCACGCAAGGGCTGCGTAAACTAAGCAGATTTCCCACGTGAACTTATACAATGGAGAAATCTCCTTACGAAAGCCGAACAGTTACGGTCGAACTTGCTTTTGGCGGGAAACTCACTCGCTCGTTATCGGCCCACATTTAATAAAAATGCAAATATCTCGGTTTATATTCAAGATAGAAAATAAATTTATATAACACTATTATTATAGTAAATTTAATTTTTAATAAGATTGGTTCTATACAATTTTTCGATCCGTCGCATAATAACGGAGATATTTTGAATTTTCGAAAATCCCCTATCTAAACTCCCCCTCCCACTGGTCCGATTTCAGCCATTAAATAACATGATCTTTCTTTTTACATAAAACGATTAAATTTCGAATATACATATATATAATTTTGAACGGACCTCATGTTCGTCATCTCCTGGGTAGGATCGATGGACATTTGAAGAATTTTTCGAAAATCGCGTCATGCGTACGACCTAAATAGCTGATTTCCCTTAAGGGAAATCTGCTTAAAACTGATATAGGTTTTTTTTGTTCATGTCTTTCGTAAGTGGTCAATATGCTCCTCTTTAGATGCTCAGCATAAATCAATGCGGTATTCAAATTGGTCCCTCGTCTGAGATGGACAGTCTTGGGGACGGCCCACCCATTTGCCTTAATACAAACAACCTGTTTCCCCGAGTTGTTTATGCAATCGTATAATGCTCTGTGCTGTAGGAGGAACACCATGCGTAGTACGAAAGTAACCCTCATATTATTGGCTCGCTGGAGCTTATTACTGGCTCGCACTGAGCCAAACATAGGACACAAAAAGTACGTCACGCAGGGGCTGCGTAAACTAAGCTGATTTCCCACGTGAAGTTTTACAATAGAGAAATCCGCCTAATAACAGCTTTAGTAGGAAGGGATCTTTAAACCTATTCACGAGGGACGAATAGTTCTGGAAACGGCCACCAGAGCTCTCGGCAGAGAGTCCGGAACATGGCGGGGTTCCGTCGACCACACACACAATACAAATGCAAATATCTCGGTTAATATTCAAGATACAGAATAAATGTATAGAACAATATTTATAGTAAATTTAATTTACAATAAGATTAATTCTATACAATTTTTCGATCCGACGCATAATAACGGAGATATTTTGAATTTTCAAAAATCCCCCCTCTAAACCCCCCCTCCCACTGGTCCGATTTCAGCCATTAACGAACTTGATCTCTATTTTTACGTAAAACGCTTAAATATGAAGTTTGGTAACGATCAAACAAAAATTGCGACCGCTAGAGCGTTAACAGACAAATATATATATATATATATATATATATATATATATATATATATATATAATTTTGAACGGACCTCATTTTCGTCATCTCCTGGGTAGGATCGATGGACATTTGAGGAAATTTTTCAAAACTCGCGTCATGAGTACGACCTCAATAGCTGATTTCCCTTAAGGGAAATCTGCTAAAAGCTTTCTGTTGTCCAGATGCCATTTTTACTAGAACTGAAGCACACTGTTGAAACCATATAAAACCCGAGGGTTTCCTATTTCGAACAGTACGTTGTTCACGCACGTAACTCAAATATCGGAATATTTATGAGACCGGATGGTTCTGTTTGTTAGAACATGTATGTATAATATTGTACGAACATCAATTCTTAGGTTGAATCGATGGACATGCGATGAAATATTGAATGGATCGAGCTATGTGTGCAACCTCAATAGCTGATTTTTCGTAAGGGAAATCATCATTAAATCTGATTATTATTGAAGTTACCATAGTAATAACAAGTTATTTTAGATACACCTAAGTATTTTTTTCCGAGCTACAATTATTTTTGGTACGTACTCCTTAGAATCAACAGAAGTTTTGAGAGTTTTCATACCAATTGCTTCATTGGGCAAACTTCAATAAGGCTTCCCTTTCGAAAGTTTGCCAAAATGAAATAAAGATTTACTGGTTTACAGAGATTAAGTCATTTACTGGTTTACAGAGATTCTACAAGTTGTAATGGGTGAGAACTTGCCTATTTAAGTTAATGGTTAACCTAATCGTTAATTTATTAGCGGAAATTTAGCTCTAGGGTCGTTAATAATGGAAATGCCTCAAATTGAAAACTTTGGAATGCAGGGACAATTTGTCCTTACTTCCCGACAATGTAGTTTAATTAAGTTAGTCTTAATTCATTACATAGAATCTGTGAAATTGTTAATAGATTTTTGATTGATTGATAATTGGTTTGGAAACTAGTTCTGTTTGCGAGCATTAAGACTCTATGATTAGGAATTAATTGTTTAAGTTAGTTTAGTAAGTTTGATGAGGTTTATAATTAATCTCAGCTTAAAACTGTTTGCCTACCATAAAAACTTTACTATTGATGTAATCCCATAAGGGTTTATCAGTACTAATTGACTGACTAATAATTACCCTCCTTATAGATAAAAGTATATAACTGAATGTGGGATATCAACTTGACATTTGCGGAAGTTTAGAAATACATAACCCCAGGCGTGAAAACGATACTTCAAAGTTCCCGGCCCTGTCAAGTTTCTCAATTGGTTTTGAATCAACAATACCTAATCAAGAAGCTGGCCCTCCCCCACCCCCACACACCGCAAGCAGGATAATATCATGATTTATTCAATTGATTTCTCTGTTTAATCCTTACCATGTCAAATTTTTAGAATTGCTTTTGGTCATTTACCAATTTTATTGGACTCCGAATTAGGCACATTGAACTGGGAGAAAGTTTGAAATATTTGGTATTTCATTACATCCCCCCCCCCCACAAAAAAAATTCAAGCCGATACCTTACGCTGATGCCTACTTTCATGCTGTATAAAGTCTTTAGTACTATTTGCTATGCGGATTTGCGGTGTATATGAAAGGATAAAATGTCAACAAAGCAGGGGTTGCGTAAACTAAGCAGATTTCCCACATGCTGGTTGGCCATACTTATGATCACATCTCATTTGATATTCGCTATTTCTATGTAAAAAGTCCGTCACGCAGGGGCTGCATAAACTTTCCCACGTGAAGCTATACAATAGAGAAATCTCTATACGAGAGCCGTCTCTCTATACGTTCGTTATCGGCCCACATTTAATAAAAATACAAATATCTCGGTTAATATTCAAGATAGAGAATACATGTATAGAACAATATTTATAGTAAATTTAATTTGCAATAAGATTGGTTCTATACAATATTTTGATCCGACGTATGGTAACGGAGATATTTTGAATTTTCAAAAAACCCCCCCTCCCCCTGGTCCGATTTCAGCCGTTAACGAACTTGATCTTTCTTTTTACATAAAACGACTAAATATTGTGTTTGGTAACGATTAAACAATAATTGCGACCGCTAGAGCGGCAACAGAATATATATATATATATATATATATATATATATATATATATATATATATATATATATACATATAGTTTATTATACCTCATTTTCGTCATCACCTCCTGGGTAGGATCGATGGACATTTGAAGAAAAATTTCGAAAATCGCGTCATGAGTACAACCTCAATAGCTGATTTCCCTTAAGGGAAATCTGCTAAAACCAATGAGTAGAAGAATGGGAGGGGGAGGGGTACTGATGGCAGAATTTTCTAATCCCACCTCCCCTTCTATACCCTGACTAGTCCGATTTCAGCCAAAAATATAATCTTTAGTTACTGAAATTGTTAAATATTGAGTATGGTATAGATCAAATAAACATTTATGAGTTAAGAAAGTGAAATTTTAAATGATGACGTCATTACACAACGCATTTGCATGTATCACAAATGAGTTCGTTTTTTAAGTATTTACTTTTAGAATAATTAGTTTCACGATATAACAGGTTATTGTTAATACGACATGAATAGGAGTGGGACTTCACAGAAGGCTGAAAACTAAAAAGTCCGTGACGCAGGAGCTGCGTAAACTAAGCAGATTTCCCACGTGAAGTTGGTTGTGTAGAATAATAATTGTTAATGATATCAAGGAATCCCTCCTTTCTTCATTACGAATTTTTAAAACTCATTCTTTTTCTTTAATGATTTTATCAATTGTTTTTTTTTTCAGGTAAGTAGCCGATGCTAGCTACATCCATTAGTAAGTAAATTTATATGTTTTAATAATTGAATTCTCAGGATATGATTGATTCTCGTTCCATAAAGGAGATTCTGTCGAGTCCTAACTGGTATTATCAAACATATCTAATTAGTTTTCTATGTTCTCTTCGTCAGTATATAAAGTTGTCTAGTTTTAGGTAATTATATATATACATATTTATATATATATATATATATATATATATATATATATATATATAGAGTTTGTCCCACTAGACGGTTTTGTTTACGAGGATCTCAAATCGAAAGTTAATTTTGAACTATATTGACCAGAAATATGATTTCTTGACTTTAACTTCCTTATAACAAATGGAAATCCAATTTATTTCTATAGACCCTTCATTCGAAATTTTACGTATAGTAAAAAACATTTATCTTCTTGCCGAAATGTGACAACAATCCCTCATGGAGAGGGTGCGTAAACTAATCAGAATTCCCACGTGAAGTTTTACAATAAAGAAATCTGCATACTGGTGACACTTAACACTACCATGGGTAAATACAAAAGGTAATGAGCAATCATACAGTTAATTTTAATTTTGCTCCCAAATTATTTACTATATCTAGTACTGTAATTTATAATGAATCAGAATCATTTATATTTCAATAAATCAAATTTTACTAGTACAAGTACTAAAGAAGGGGGGATCAACAGAACATATTTGCAAATATCTCACAAAATAAAAGTTTACCCGAGTCTAAACCAGTTTCACGAGAGCCGAACAGTTATGGAAACAGCCGAACTAGATTTCGGCTAGTTTTCGTATTCCATTGAACAATACCGACAATAGCCGATCTCATCTCGTCCGTTACCCCCACACACGTAATTAAAATATCTCGGGTAATATTCAAGATAGAGAATAAATGTATTTAACAATATTAATAGTAAATTTAATTTGCAATATAATTGGTTTTATATTTTAAGTTTTCGATCCGACGTGTAGTAATAATGATATTTCGAATTATCGAAAATCCTCCTTTCTAGACCCCCCCCCCCACTCTTCCCACTTGTCCGATTTCAGCCATGAACGAACTACATCTTTCTTTTTACTTAAAACGATTAAATAACGAGTTTGGTAACGATAAAAAAAAATTGCGACTGCTAGAGTGTTAACAGACAAATGTCTATATATATATATATATATATATATATATATATTACTCTTATGAGAAATCTGCTACAACATCACATATTTATTACTTATACTTATTTATTTGTCACTCTAAATGTTTCGGGCCTCTATGGTGCCTCTTCAGGAGTTGTACACTTATAAAAAGATTCCACCTTCTGTCATTTCACCTTTAAGGAAGTTTAGTAACTATGAAGGACTGATGTTTTTTTCGTTTTAATAACCTCAAAAAAGTATTCCCTTGCTGACAGCAAAGCCAATGAAAAAAATAAAATAAATAGAAGGGGTGAGTTAGTACTAAAAACCTCGTTTTAGTAAAATTGTGTGGATTCAGAATTTGAAATAAGCAATGTGGGTTCCCATTTGAAGTAAGGAAGTGAGAGCTAAGAAATCGTATATCTAGTCTTTATAGATCAATATTAACTTAGGATTTGAGTTCCTCTGGAAAATATATATATATATATATATATATATATATATATATATATATATATATATGTATATATAGAAAGCTATTGAAATCAATTCTGTAGTCCAAATGATAAAAGTTTTAAGAAAAGGGGGCGTCTCGTGGGACACAACCCACTACTAGTTCTGATGTTTTATTCGACTCTATACACTTAGAAGATATTACTTTTTGAATCACCCCAGCATAATTTGTGCTAGTGAAAGCCTGTGTATCTCGAAACTGATTTTATTATTATTTATATTAACATCCACTTTTTGCAACTAAGGCTAATTGGGACGAGATATCAACAGGTTACCACCCTTTTCTAGCCAGGTTGGGGCTAAGGATTTTATTTAATGAATTCCGTCAGTAAATAAATTCCTGTTGCCCAGGCGGGTATCGAACTCGCCACTCTAGGTTTACCATGTGAGATTAAGGCCAACACTTTAACGCCACATGGTTAACCTGAGCCCCCTCGAAACTGATTTCTACTTTTGTCAAATTTGCTATTCAAGCCAATTAATTTTGATTTATTCATGTTGAAATTCATAATCACTAAGGCACCTGCCCGAACTTAGGCATTAGTATTTAACTCGAGACTTAAGAAAGAATATAAACCTTCTGTCTTTATTAGCTTTCCATCTTGGACAAATATGTAATCAATTTGGGTCGGCAGTAAACAGCGGTAAACCCCATTGGCCAGCGTGTGTTTGTACATGTACATGGTCCGTATATGTTTGCTCTTGCTTCGAGAGCCCTGCTTAAAGTACCTAAACTTTCGAATTGCCCAACAGTTACTTAGAAATATTTATAAGGACCAGAGAATTTGATAAACAGTCTGCCACGCAGGGGCTGCGTAAACTTAGAAGATTTCCCACATGCTGGTATAAGACATTTGTCATCTCTTTCTCTATTTCTCCGTAAAAATCCAATGGATAAAAGGGTTGTTGAGGGGAGGGGGGGGTTAATAAAGGCTGGAAACAAAAAAATGCAAATGACTCAATTAGTACTTGAGTTACGGAAAGATGTATTTTTTTTTTTTTTTATTTTTTATTTTATTGAATATTACATCCTGCATTTAAATGCATTTGGTAATGTGCGATATGTACAATACAATAGTTCCTCCATCACTCTTGACAGTAGCCACACCACTTCACCACAATGAGAGGAACATCCTCTCCCTGCCTGGCAAGAAGTCAAGAGCTAAGGAGGAATGGCACTTGAGAAGAAATAAGCCACTGCTATCACTTCACTTTACACTTATAGGAGATCCCTGGGCCATATTCGCTTGAGGCGCCGTGGAGGGGAATAAGGATGAGTGGTACTGGAAAGGGCTAGGACTTCTGGATTAGGAACATTGGATAGCCTGCTGTGGAATTTTTTGAATCTTAAGGGAATTAGGTCCTTGACAAATTGGACATTAAGATCTTTATGGAGGGTGTGGTTTGTAACATAATATGGAGCATCTACTATGGTGCGCAGGACTTTGGATTGGAAGGTCTGGATGCGTCTGATGTTCGTATGTTTTGCTGTACCCCACACTTTCTATTCCGTATGTCCATATCGGTTTTAGTAGTAGCTTGTATATTGTTAGTTTGTTTTCGGTAGACAAGTGAGATTTTCTATTTAGCAGTCCATAAAGTTGTCCGAATCGTCTGTTTAGTTCCTGTCTTTTAATTATTGTGTGGGATTTCCAAGTAAGTCTGGTGTCCAAATGTAGTCCAAGGTAGCGTACACAATCTGCTGGTGGTATAGGAATATTGTAGAAGTGAACAGGAGGACAGGAACTTCGCCGGAGGGAAAAGGTGATATGGTGCGATTTCCCTTCGTTGATCAGTATGCGCCATGCATTACACCATTTTTCGATCTTGGTTAGGTGGAATTGGAGATTCTACGAAGCAGTAATAGGATGAGGATCGGATGAAAGGATTGTTGTGTCATCTGCATAGGTCGCTAGGAGTGTTGATGGTGAGGTAGGGATGTCTGATGTGTATATCAGATACAGGAGTGGTCCCAGGCAACTGCCCTGGGGAACTCCTGCCTCCACAGGATAGTAGTTTGAATATTCATTTCCTTGACGGACTCGAAAAAAATCTGTTGGAAAAGATAGGATTTAAGGATCAGGTAGAAGGTGCTGGGAAGGAGTAGTTTGAGCTTGTAGAGTAATCCGTCATGCCAAACCTTGTCAAAGGCTTGTGCAACATCAAGAAAGGCTGACGTGCAATACTCTTTTCGTTCAATAGATGCAGATATGTGATCTACAACGCGAAGACATTGCTGTACTGTTGAATGGTGAGAGCGAAATCCGAATTGATGGGAAGGAAGGATGTTTTGACTTTGGAGAATTGGGAGAAGGCGCTTAATTAAAAGTTTTTCAAAAATTTTTGAGAAAATAGGGAGAAGGCTAATAGGACGATAGGAAGATGGATTCTGAGGCGGTTTTCCAGGTTTCGGGAAGAGGATTATGATCGCAAATTTCCAGAGTAGAGGGAAATGGGTAGTGCGGAATATGCAATTGTATAGATATGTTAAAAATGTAATGGCCTTGGGTGGGAGTCGACAAACAATTTTAGAGGAAATTAGATCATACCCTGGAGATTTATTGCGAGGAAGGACGGAAAGATGTATAGAACAACAATTGTAGATCATCATTAGCTTCACAAGATTGGTTCTATAGTATTTTGTGATACTACTTATAAATAACGGCGATATTTGCATATTTCCCTTAAGGGAAATCAGCTATTGAGGTCGTACTCATGACGCGATTTTCGAAAAATTTCCTCAAATGTCCATCGATCCTACCCAGGAGATGACGAAAATGAGGTCCGTTCAAAACTATATATATATATATATATATATATATATATATATATATATATATATATAACTCGGTATTTAATCGTTTTATGTAAAAAGGAAGATCAAGTTCGTTAACAGCTGAAATCGGACCAGTGGGAGGGGGGGGGATTTAGAGGGGGAGATTTTCAACAATTCAAAATATCTCCGTTATTATGCATCGGATCGAAAAATTGTATAGAACCAATCTTATTGCAAATTAAATTTACTATAAATATTGTTATATACATTTATTCTCTATCTTGAATATTAACCGATATATTTGCATTTTTCTGTTTTCAGCTTCTGAGATGAGATCGGCTAACTTCGGGTCTAGTCGTGAGTTTCCGTCAAGAGCTAGTTCGGGCCGTTCCCGTAACTGTTTGACTCTCTATTCTGAAATTTCTTTATTGTAAAACTTCACGTGGGAAATCTGCTTAGTTTACGCAGCCCCTGCGTGACGGACTTTTTTGAATTTTCAAAATGCCCCCTCTAACCACCCCTCCCCCTCTATTCCACCCCTGATTTCGGCCATTAACTGATACGATCTTAGAGTGTAATGAAACAGTTAAAATCTACTATGTCTATAGAAGAAATAAATATTTTCGATTTAAGACCTCTGAATCTTTGCCAATATAAAATATTTGCATGTATCTTTCACAGTAAACGTTTAATGAAAACAATATTTGGTATTTAAGCTTGGAATAAAGTGATTTATGATATATCAGCTTATTACTAATATGACATGAGTCGGAGCAAAGGTTTAGTGAAGGCTGAAAACTAAAAAATGGAAATATCTCCGTTAATACTAAAGATAGTGAATAAATATACATAAAAATATTTATAGTAAATTTCATTTGCAATAACATTGATTCTATACGATTTTTTGATCTAACGTATAATAAGGGAAACATTTCGATTTTTCAAAATTTCCCCCTCTAACCCCCACCCCCTCCAGCTAGTTCCATGTCAGCCATTAACGAACCCGGTCATTATTTTTGTATGAAACGCATATATATAGAGTTTGGTAACGATCAATAAAAGTTGCGACCACTCGAGCGGTAACAGACATATATATATATATATATATATATATATATATATATATATATACTAGCTCAGATACCCGGCTTCGCCCGGGAATTCATTTAAGGCTGAATGGTGATGGTATTTTTTTGGCAAGGCATTACTTTGCGCAATATTTTGACATTTACCCGTCCCAGTGTTTAGGGTTTATACCCGACGTTGCATTGGATTTTTTTAATAATAAAATTAAGTAAGACTTCACTGTCCTCCATATTGTCATATTTCCCGTCTCCTGTGCATTATGCATAGCTTTGAATTATTAAGGTCAAAATATTAACATAGATTAGAATTCATTTTTCCATGTGAGGTACCTGGTAGTTCATATGGGAAAGAATTGATGAGCATATCAATATTATACGCAAATTATTTGCTTCATACATTGTTCCGGATAAATGTATAAAACATAAGTTACTCTAAATAACAAAGTAAACAACTTTTGTTATATGCACGTTTGACGAAAATAAATAGACAACGAATAACGCGAATTTGTATTTCAGGCCTCCCTTATAAGCCCCACTCCCGTTCTAACCTAAACATTTTAATATAGCTTATTATCATGGAAGTATTAATGCTAATTGTCATACCGAGTTTTGTTAAGTTCGGTTCAATCGTTAGCGCCCAATAAAATAGTTTACTCCTGCTTTAGTTTATAGTGTATATCTCATATATATAGTGTATACATTGTTAAAAGGCAAAAATGAATATCACAAAAGCTAAGGTACCCGGCGATGCCCGGGAAATCATCCTCGACTGGTATTTTGATAGTAAGACTTCAATGTGTACAATTACACTTCCCTCCACGACGTAATGATTTTCCGAAATCGCCAACCCTGACGGGTAACTTTTGGGGATTAATAGAGTAGAAATTTTATTTTTGAAGGATGAATTAAAATGTGTTCCTAATCTATCCTTCTACACTTTTTGACTCACCGTTTTTCAATAGTTCTAACCATAATCGTGGGTAGCATTTATTACCATTAAATATCATCTATAATGAACATATATCCTTTCAAAAGCCAATCCGAGCTCACATAGTATAGGCAAAGTTTTGCACGTAAGATTATATTTGTAATAGTGAATCTCACTGGAAATTGCTTCCAGGAATGCCAGACGGGAAATTAAGTAAATTCAATTAACTGGTAAGGCTCCCGTCATCTTCGCTCCCGCATGAGACTTCTCAATCTTCTCTACTTTATATTATTGATGCAAAACATTATTTTATAATTTATCTACCGGATGAAATTAAATAATAGTGGTACCCTGAAAATATCATATCGAGTTTAAACGCATATTGTTTTTTGTCATGATAACATTACCATTTACGTTTAATTGTTATTATATTACATATTTGTTTCAATAACATCGAGGTACATTATACAAATTAAATAATGGAAATGCTCTTATAGTTTATATTTCTATTGGAAATATAACAAATAGTATATTTGCCGAAAAACAAATAGAAAATAGAAAAAGCGAGTTTTTCATTTCAAGCCTCTCATATAATCCCCACTCCCCTTTGAACCTAAAATTTTTAATATAGCTTATAATCATGGAAGAATTAATGCTAATTCACACACCGAGTTTTGCTAAGTTCGGTTCAATCGTTTGTGCCCAACAAAATTGTTGGCTCCCGCTTTAGATTTTAGTGTATATCTCGGTTTATACTTTTCTATACGACAAAAGTGAATATAACAAAAGTTACTTAAAATAACAAAATAAACAACTTTTGTCATGTGCATGTTTGTCGAAAAACCAATAGGAAACGAAATATCACTACAGGTTAATTTTCAGGCCTCCCTTACAATCCCCACTCCTGCTAGTCCCTAGGAATGTTGGTTTGGCTTATGAAAATCAAGGCGTCAACACTAATAAACATACCGAGTTTTATTTAGTTCGGTTGAGTCTTTTGAGCCCAATAAAATTAATGACTCCCGCTATAGTTTTTAGTTTATAACTCATTTATACTTCGGTAAACGACAAAAGTGTATATAACAAAAGTTGTTCTAAATATCAAAATAAACAACTTTTGTTATGTTTGTACCTGCCGAAAAACCAATAGGAAACGAAATATCGCTATTTTTAATTTCAGGCCCCCCTTATAACCCCCACTCCTGTTCGTCTTAGAGAATATTAATATAGCCTAAAGTCTAAGTTGGGCTAGTAGTAATATACATACCAAGTTTCATTATATTCGGTTCAGCCGTTTATGCGTGAAAAGGTAACAAACAAACAAACAAATAAACAAACAAACAAACAAACAAACAGACACGAAAGAAACAAAATGCAGATATGGTGTCTATGACATGTGAAACGAAAAGTTATCGAGAAATTTCGCGAAAAAAAATCAATGTACAGACAGAGGTTACAATTTTATATATATAAAATTGTAACCTCTGTCTGTACATTGATTTTTTTCGCGAAATTTCACGATAACTTTTCGTTTCACATATCATAGACACCATAACTCCATGTTGTTTCTTTCGTGTCTGTTTGTTTGTTTGTTTGTTTATTTGTTTGTTTGTTTGTTACCTTTTCACGCTTAAACGGCTGAACCGAACTTTATGAAACTTAATATGTATACCAATACTAACCCAACTTAGGCTTTAGGCTATATTAATATTCTCTGAGACGAACAGGAGTGGGGGTTATAAGAAAGGTCTGAAATTAAAAATAGCGATATTTTGTTTCCTATTGGTTTTTCATCAAATGTAAACATATCAAAAGTTGTTTATTTAACAACTCATAAAATTTTTAATGAGATACACGCTAAAACCTATAGCGGAAGTGAACAATTTTATTTGGCACTAAAGACTCAACCGAATTAAACCAAACTCGGTATGTGAATTAGTACTAACGCCTTCATTATAATAAGCTATACTAACATTTCCAGGGACGGGCAGGAGTGGGGGTTATAAGGAAGGCCTGAAATTAATAATAGTGATACAAGTATTTCGTTTCCTATTGCATTTTCGGCAAATATGCACATAACAAAAGTTGTTTATTTTGTTATTTAGAGAAACTTTTTTTTATATACACTATCATCGTATACCGAAGTATAAAGGCGTTATACGCTAAAAATTATAGCGGGAGACAACAATTTTATTTGGCACAAAAGACTCAACCGAACTAAATAAAACTCGGTATGTGTATTAGCAGTGAGGCCTTCATTATAATAAGCCATACTAACATTTCTATGGACGGGCAGGAGTGGGGGTTATAAGGAAAGCCTGAAATTAAAAATAGCGATATTTCGTTTCCTATTGGTTTTTCCGCAAATATAAACATAACAAAAGTTGTTTATTTTATTATTTGGAGTAACTTTTGTTATATACACTTTTGTCGTATACCTAAATATAAATGAGTTATACGTTAAAACTTTAGCGGGCACTAACGGCTGAACCGAACTTAACAAAACTCGGTATGTCAATTAGCATTAATTCTTTCATGATTATAAGTTATATTAAAATTTTTAGGTTCGAACGGGAGGGGGGTTAAAAGGGAGGCTTGAAATAAAAATTCACCATATTTACATGTATAAGAGACGGGAAATATAAAAATATCGAAGACTGTGAAGCCTTATCGAACAAATAATTCTATTATTAGCATATCCACGGCAAAGATGGGTATCAATCCTAGAAACTGGGACGGGTAAATGTCAAAATATTGTGCAATGTAAAGCCTGCTAAAAAATACCATCACCATTCAGCCTCAGATGAATTCCCGGGCGAAGCCGGGTATCTGAGCTAGTATATATATATATATATATATATATATATATATATATATATATATAAATTTTGAATGGACCTCATTTTCGTCATCTCCTAGGTAGGATAGATGGGCATTTGAGGAAGTGTTTCGAAAATCGCGTCATGGGTACAACCTCAAAAGCTGATTTCCCCTAAGGGAAATCTGCTAATAAAGAAGCAGGAGTTAGAATTTACCATTCAAATGCTTATGCCTGTAAATGCCTCGGCATTTAATAAAGGCGTATTTTTACCTCATTTTATCGAGGTCCCTGTTAACATAAGATTCTAACTGAAGCTTGTAGATGGCATTAGGATTTATTTTAGAACTCGTTGGATAACAAACATTTAACCTTCCTCTGAAAAATGATTTGCCTTAGAATACTGAAATTTCATATTTAGGAAAGTTGAGCTGTCTATTTGAGTATCTCTCCTACCCAGTTTTTGAGGTCTACTCTTAGCGTGATTCTTGAAATATGTCCTCAACTGTCCATCGATCCCACCTAAGAAACAATGAAAATGAGAACCGTTCAAAAAGTTATATATATATATATATATATATATGTGTGTGTGTGTGTGTGTGTGTGTGTGTATACTTATGTATGTGTGTGTTTTATGCAAAAATAAAGATCAAGTTCGTTAATGGCTGAAATCCGAGGGCGGGGGTGTTTATAGGGGGAATATGGCTAAATTAAAATATTTCCGTTATTATTCGCCAGATCGTAAAAGTAGTTAATTACAAATTAAATGTTCTATAAATGTTGTTAAATACGTTTTTCTGTAATCGTTGAATAATGGTAACATTACTAAACTGAAATGCGTGAAGAAAGTGAAACATTTTGCAATAGAGTGAAGAAAGTAATCACTTTCTTCACAAGTGAAGAAAGTGAATTGCCTTCTTAATTAGTAATAAGTATAAATTAAAAAATAATTTGAAGATGGAAATTAAATGCTTTTAAATGCTTCTTAACATTGTAAGAATTTATTTTAACAAAATAAATTGAAATGTGAATGAATTATTGGTGGAAATAATCAATATATTTTAAAATTTAAATATAATAATAATTACCTTCCTTGTTTATAACCTGCACTTGTTTATAACTGAACTACTTCATAATCATCACTAGTTGTTTTATAACTATGCTTATAACCTTTCACAACCATGCTTATAACCTACAAACAACATACCATAATCTTCACAACATCCTAATTTTGTTCATATTCTGGTTAGATCTGACCATGTATTACACGATTACAGAAAACAAATTAATATTACACTCGTGACGAAAGTAGAATTTACAACTCTCGTGAAATTACCACACTCGCTTCACTCGTGTGGGTAAACGTTTCACTCGAGTTGTAAAATGATCTACTTTCGTCACTTGTATAATAAATAACTATTTTTCACTATCTTGGTTATTAACCGGGATATTTTCACTCCTACTCACGTCATTCTAACAACAAGCTGTTATATTAAGATGCACATTATTTGAAGCTTAATACCGAATATGGTTCTCATTGAACTTTTTCTTTTTAAGGTAAATACCAATACGCTGGGCATGAGATAAATCTGCTTAGTTAACGCAGCCCCTGCGTGAGGGTCCTTTAAGAGCGAGGAGGGCTTTAGACTGGGGATGGGGTAGAATCAAAATTGGAAACCTTCACACTACCTATTCGGATACAAAAAGTTGGTATAGAAATATTAGGGTTTATCACGAAAAGCTATATAAATTGTGTTCTATGGCCTTTTTTTAACTGATGGTAAAAATGAAGAAATCCTATATTAGTCTCACTTGAAGCGCTCTAAAAAATATATCCACATGAGGTCTAGGTAATATCCAATACCGTGTTATGTTTAACACGCTAATAAAGGAATATCATGCAATACCTGTAAGAATGGTGACGATCCGTGTAGTTTTAGTGACCTAAAACACAAAGGATATCCATAAATTACGTACAAGGTCAAAGATGAGACTCGCGTGCCACAATTTGGGGTTTCTTATGCTTAACACGTTAATAAATTAGTATCTTGCAATACCTGTTAGAATGGTAAAGATCCATGTTGTTGTTGTGACCTAAACACAAAGGATATCCATAATATACGCTGAAGGTCAAATATGAGACTCGCGTACCACAAACTGGGTTTTCTTAAGTTTATCACGTTAATAAATTAGTATCTTGCAATACCTGTTAGAATGGTAAAGATCCATGTTGTTGTAGTGACCTAAACACAAAGGATATCCATAATATACGCAGAAGGTCAAATATGAGACTCGCGTACCACAAACTGGGTTTTCTTAAGTTTATCACGTTAATAAAGTAGCATCTTGTGAAACCTGTTAGAATGGTAAAGATCCATGTTGTTGTAGTGACCTAAACACAAAGGATATCCATAATATACGCAGAAGGTCAAACATGAGACTCGCGTACCACAAACTTGGTTTTCTTAAGTTTAACACTTAAATAAATAATAATAATAAAGTAATGTTTTGCAAAACCTGTTAGATGTAATGATTCATGACCTGTAATGATTCATGTTGTAGTGACCTAAACGCAAAGTATATCCATAATATACGCAGAAGATCATGTATGGGAACCGCGTGCCACAATTTGGGATTATTTATGTTTAACACGTTAATAAAGTATTATCCTGCAATACTTTTAGTATGGTGAAGATTAATGTTGTTTTACTGACCTAAAGTACTAAGGACATCCATAATATACGTACAAGGCGAACGATGAGACTCGCGTTCCACAATCAGGGTGTGTTATGTTTAACGCGTTAATAAAGTGTTATTCTGGAATAATGTTAGAATGGTGAAGATTCGTGTATTTTAGTGACCTAAAGCACGAAGGATATCCATAATTTACGCAGGTCAAACATGAGAGGTCGATAAGTAGTCCACAAACAAACGATTAGTATAACTCACATTCTGTGGGGGATTTTTAAATATATTGAGAGGGAAAAAAAAGGCATATCTGGTGAATGAGAGGTTAAAGGTTAACCGTCTCTAACTGTTATCAAGAGGGGCTGAAGGAGTAGGGTAGGGTGCAGTAAGTGGGAAGCGGGTCGATATGGAGGGTGCATCGCACTCAAACTCGTAGTCTCTAGGGGAGCAGTGCCTAGGCTGGTTCTGACAGGAGTCAGGGGTCAACCCTATCTCCCATTCCCCAACTACTTGTCAAATCCTACACGCGGTTTACCAGCTAATCCTATTCCCTCCCTCACTGATATCAGATCGGCCGAATCTTAGATCATGGATTTTCCTTATACCCTACCTCTAGAATACCAGAAGAGGTAAGTTGTACGCTGGCACAGCTCGATAAAAGTAACCTGTTATAGGATAAAATATCTAATTTAGATGCTTTAAGTCTAATAATTTCCTAACAGAACTGTTACATGGTCATACCTTACGCTTCCTATCCTATAAATCACTCAATTTGACTTAATACATCGCATTTCACAATGGAGGATTTTATTTTCTTCCAAATTCTTCTTCCCAACTTGATTGGTTGTTTTCTTCTTTTTCTCTTATCCATTTATCTACTAGTTATATCCAGGTTCCACCATGTTCTTCCCTAAATAAATCCCTATTGCCGTCCTTTTGGAAATCGAGCTCACAACTCTAGGCTGAAAGGAAATGCATGGGTTGAACAAGTTCACAGCGAAGGTTGAATAAACAGCCTTTTTCGTATCTTATAAGGCGTATAATCCCTGAAAACCTTTGATAAATAATAGACAGTTAATAAATCTTATATATATATATATATATATATATATATATATATATATATATAAACGTATATAACCAACATATTTATATATGGTTTTTTATTTTCATTACATTTTTTTTTCTTTCTACTTTTATTTTATATTATTATTATTTTGTCCTTTTTGGTTTTAAATGTTTCCCTTTTATTTTAACTCTTCTTTTATTTATTTTTTTAATGATATGTGATTGATGATTTAGTGTAGTCAGCAACTCACCATAAGTGAGCAGTTACATTTACTTCATTAGTGAAGTGTTTTCTTCTCGTTTTATATATATATATATATATATATATATATATATATATATATATATATATATATACTAACATATGTACGGACCTAATATTTGTTATCTCCTAGATAGAATATATGGGAATTTGACAATTTTTTCCTAAATCGCTTGAGGAGTACATCCTCAATACCTGATTTCCTTTGGGGGAAGTGTGATACAATGTTTTCACCCGAGTCTCCAAAAGTGTAACTCATTCGACTTTAAAAGCATTTATTTTGTGATCGAAACAAATATCTCAAGAGTTACTTATTCGCAAAGAATAGGAATTGTTCGTTTATTCCTAATGCTTGTTGCTGACTTCAGTAGTGGATTTTTCCATTGTACTTTTAATCGCGGAAATATATTGAATGATCGATTCCCCACACTCAAATCCCCCCTTCTCGTGGACTGAATCCTGCCTGTTATCTTTCCTAGCACACGAAACACTCAAATCTTGATTTTGATAATGAAGAATCGAAAGACGAGAGATTTACCTGACAAATATACATATATATATATATATATATATATATATATATATATATATGGTGTTGTTATTCTTTTTGGAGTTTTGGTCAATGTTGGTGAAAAAACATTACTTTATGCCGATATTTCGAGAATCATTATTTTACCTACTTGAGTAGGTTATCTTAGTCATTCTGTTTGTTTTGTTACCAGAAAATGAGTGATCCTTTATTAATTTGGGATTTATCCCAGAACTGAAGAAGAAGCTGTTTATTTTCTTCAATCAAAAGGGTTGTTGCCCGTTACAAGCTAAACCATTTTGGCATTGTCGTAAAAACTAGAAATTCGTAGGGGTATCATAGTACGTTTTATTTATGTTGGTGCAATGAATTAAAATCTTTTAAATGGTGCCAAGAACAGTTGGCCTCTTTAAAATAGTGTAAACCGATGGATGATTATCCAGTTGTCGGCTAATTCTAATTTTCAATTACATTTTATCATTCCTTTTGTCATTCAAATAAATTGTAGAAGAGTTAATTTAAATAATGAAGTGATTTTTTTTAAATTCCAATTTAATAATCTAAAGACGATTATTTAATCAGAATGGGTGGCCTTCCGATAATCCATAAGTACCTAACGGATATATTTGGAATTTTATATTTTCCACACTACATTTTATAGGACCTTGATGTCATCTATTGCATACGATTGATGGACACTCGATGAAAGTTTTTGAAAACCTCATTAACTTATATCGATTAACGGAAATTCGCTAAACCCTATATAGAATGAAGAAATGCCTAACGGTTTAACTTATCTTATAAATCTAGCTTTCTTCATTTATTGCATTTTATAATCTAAGATTATATGTGGCTTATGGGGTAGGAACCAAATATAAAGATAATGCTCTTATAACTGTACTGTAAGTAAATTAATGGGCTCAAAGCATCTAAAAATTATAGTTTATCCCTTAATTGCGTTAGTTGTAATTGATTGTACTAGTAGTCTGTAAATATTTTTTATGAGGAAATAATGGGGAATCTAATTGCTAGTTTTAGCCCCTTTGAAGAAGTATAATTACTTTCAAGTTTGCAATTAAGGCCACACCCCTACGCCTCGCACCTCCTATTTATTTCTCTCTTTTTATTTCTATTAGTTTAAGTAAATTATATAAGCTGCTTTCTTGGAGTGCACATTGACTCCTGTAATTAAATCTTTGGCTATGTTAGCAATAAAAGCGTTTTATTAAGACTCCGCTGTTTTCTTGTTCTTTCTTTGCATGCATGCATTTACTTTCATTAGAATTTCCTCTCTTGAGAAATTTATTAGCAGATTTCCCTCAAGGAAGACCAGCTACTGAAGTTGCACTCACGACGCGATTTTCGAAAGATTTCTTCAAATGTCCATCGATCCTACCCAGATGATGAGGAAATGAAAATGAGGCCCGTTCAAAATTGAATATATATTTATTTGTCTGTTAACGCTCTAGACGTTGCAATTTTTGTTTTATCGTTACCAAACTCCATATTAAACCATTTTATGTGAAAAGAAAGATCAAGTTCGTTAATGGCAGAAATTGGACCAATGGAAGGGAATTTCGAAAATTATAAATATCTCCGGTACTATAAGTCGGATCGAAAAAATTGTATAGAACCAATCGTATCTCAAATTAAATGTACTTAAATATTGATATACATTTATCCTCTATCTTGAATATTAAACGAAATATTTGAATTTCTTAGTTTTCATCCTTCAACAAATCCCCACTCATACTCATGTCACATAAACAATACTTTGTTATATAATAAACAGTTTATTTGAAGCTTAAATAGCAAATATTTTTTTCAAAAGACCGTTATTAAACGAGATACATGCCAATACGATCTATTGATCGCCCAATCATGATTGATTGAGATAAAAATTATTATGATTAGTTGTAAATTACAGTCTTAGAAAGAGTAAATAGCGAGAGAGTATTTGCGTTTTCAGTAAAATTAATATGGAATATTTTGATATATTTCATTACTTGTTTTTCTTTCGGGTGAAGACTATTTCTATCTATCTGTTCAGCTGTGAGAAGTTCGATGACATGTTTACCGTTACTTCACTTAATATCCATTGTGGTGTTAAGCGTTAGGAGTATGCAGATTTATCTATTGTAAAACTTCACGTGGGAAATCTGCTTTGTTTACGCAGTCCCATAGTGATGGGCTTTTATAAATGTCTGAGTGATTGAAGGCGTTGTTTTTAACGGACTCGCAATACCTAGAGTAGTGAACACGATTCCAAATAGGAAGGCATTTAACAATAAACAGAGTGTCGACATGTAGCTAACCCGTCCTAAATAACCGTAAAGCATAAAGTGAAGAAAGCGTAAGCAAATAAAGAAAAGTCAAGTTAGCAAGGAGAAGCAGGAAAAAACAAGCACTTCCTATTCGATTCGAATAACTTTAACTTGAGATGTTTTTCCCCATTACAAAACAAAGTCCGTCTCGCAGGGGCTGTGTAAACTACTCAGCTTTCCCACGTGCTGCTATGACACTCCTCATCTCTTCCCTATATATTTTCTCACAAAGGATAAAGATCAATAAAATTTAGTATTTATGCTAGGAATAAAGTGGTTCATGATATAACAGCATATTATAAACATAGCATGAGTATGGTTGTTAATAGACCATAACTGGGGGATTACTCGACGCTGATATATATATATATATATATATATATATATATATATATATATATATATATATATATATATATATATAATTTTGAACGGACCTCATTTTCGTCATCTCCTGGGTAGGATCGATGGACATTTGAAGAAATTTTTCGAAACTCGCGTCATGAGTACGACCTCAATAGCTCCCCATATTTTCCGACGTATAGTATCGGAGATATTTCGAATTTTCAAAAATCCTCTCCTCTAAACCCCCCCTCCCACTGGTCCGATTTCAGCCGTTAACGAACTTGATCTTTCTTTTTACATAAAACGACTAAATATCGAGTTTGGTAACGATCAAACAGAAATTGCGACCGCTAGAGCGGTAACAGACAAATATATATATATATATATATATATATATATATATATATATATATATATATACATATATATAATCCCCCATAGCGTCCCATATTTTCATTTATATCATGACGTAAAAGTTCAATGAGAACAATAGTTGTTATTTATGCTTCAAACGAGATACTTCATAATATAACAGCTTACTGTTGATATGACATGAGTAGGAGTGGGGGTTTACTGAAGGCTGAAAACTAAAAAACGCAAATATCTCGGTTAATATTAAAGATAATGAAAATATGTAAATAACAACATTTATAGATCTTTTAATTTGCAATAAGATTGGTTCTATACAAATTTCCGATCCGACGTACAATAACGGAGATATTTTGAATTTTCGAAAATCCTCCCTCTAAACCCCCCATCCCACTAATCCGATTTCAGCCAAGAACGAACATTATCTTTCTTTTTACATAAAACGATTAAATTTCCAGTTTGGTAAAGATCAAAAAAAATTGTGACCGCTAGAGCATTAACAGACATACGTATATCTATATATATATATATATATATATATATATATATATACAGTTTTGAACGGACCTCATTTTCGTCATCTCCTAGGTAGGATCAATGAACATTTGAAGAAAAATTTCGAATGGGTCATGAGTACGACCTCTGAAATAGCTGATTTCCCTTCAGAGAAATCTGCTAATAATAAGTCCAAATATCTCATTTAATTTTCGTGATAGAGAAAATATACATACCACATATATAGGGAATAAAAAATTCTCCTCTTCTAACCCCCCCCCCCCAAACAATGTATATACAAATATCCCTAGTACATTTAATTTCCAATGATATTGGTACTATACAATGTTTCTATTCGACGTAGAATAACGGAGATATTTTAAAATTTGGAACCCCCCCCCTCCGTTGTCAGATTTTAGCCGTTACCGTATAGACCTACGTTCTTGTCTTCTAATCTTTACTTTGTGAGATATATGCAAATAGTTCTGTTGAAGCTCTATTTGTTTACAATTCATAAGCCGTTTCCATTGGGAGCTTATTAAAATTAACTGAACGACTTCTCATTACCGTTTGTATTTACTCACGGTGGTGTTAAGTGTTAGCAGAATGCAAATTTCTCTATTGTAAAACTTCACGAGGGAAATCTGCTTAGTTTACGCAGCCCCTGTATGACGGACTTTTTTCCATTTGGAATATACGATTATCAAATGCGATAACCACAATTCACTATGAGAGCAGGGAATAAGAAAGAGACAGAAGGAGTGGAGGAGTCAAACAAGAGGGTTGGTGCATCGTGAGCATTGATCGGCAAGTCGCTACTAACTCAATCTCTCATTCTGACAGCGTAGAAGCCGTCGCTCCGAATCAGCCCCAGGGAGGGGATGACTCATCACCAAGCTCCCCCAAATTCATCCCTTAAGGCAGATTGTTCTATTGACGCCATTTTCCAAAAATGTCCTCATATGTCCATCCATCTTATCCAGGAATGACGAAAGGTCCGATCAAAACTGAGCGTGTGTGTGTGTATATATATATATATATATATATATATATATATATATATATATATATATCTGTTAACACTCTTACACTTGTGTTTCGGAGGATTTCCCGAAGGGGAATTCAACTATTGCGGTTGTACTCATGATTTGCTCGAAAAATATCTATCAATCTTACTTAATAAATGAGGCCCATATATTGTCGGGTTACAAGTGAAACACATTAAGTCAAAATTATCGATTTTCGGATTTTTATTGCATCTTGGCAAGAAATAGGAGATTCTATTGGTGAAACTCACCAAGTCACCAGTGGTTCAAGCTAATTTGATTTAATAACGTTAGTATCCATAAAGTTAAAAAAAAAGAAGTTCGAAGAGCGTTTTCTCAAAATCATATTTTATCATATACTTGTAACTTTACGATATATATATATATATATATATATATATACATACTTGCTAAGGTACCCGGCTTCGCTCGGGAAGCCATTTGAGACTGAATATTGATGATATTGGTTTTGTGCTTCAATGCTTTCGCCTACACTTCCCGTATGGCGTACAAGGCTGGTATAACAGACTTGTGATCTCATATCACCACGTATTCTCTATTTTACGTAAAAACCTATGATTAGAAGTGAGGGGAGGGGTTAGTTCAAGCAGAATATAAGAAACTACGAATAACCCGCTTAATGCTTGAGTTACAAAAAAATGCAAAGTGTAACAATAGTAGAAAATCAAAAGGTTAGCAAGGTTGGTTCTATAAAATTTTATGATCCGACTCATAATAATAATTACATAATAACGGAGACATTTTGAATTTTCTAATACCCCATCTCTAAACCAACACTATTCCAGGTCCAATTTCATAATTAAGTTTCATCGAAATTTTGCGATATTGGGTACTCTCTCTCTCTCTCTCTCTCTCTCTCTCTCTCTCTCTCTCTCTCTCTCTCTCTCTCTCTCTCTCTCTCTCTCTCTCTCTCTCTCTCTCTCTCTCTCTCTCTCTCCCTCCCTCTCTCTCTCTCTCTCTCTCTCTCTCTCTCTCTCTATATATATATATATATATATATATATATATATATATATATATATATTTATATACACTAGCTAAATTTTTTTTTTTTGGCAAGGCTTCAATGTTTGCAACAATACTTCCCGATTGGGCGTATAGTTTTCCCGTAAGGGTAGGGAACTTATAGAATAGACACACCGTGAATAATTCAAATAATAATCATCGATAACAGTTATTATAACAGATGTAAATAAATAACATGGTACCCGAAAAATAATGTAATTTATATTCTAAAAGCAATGTAAGGGAAAGATATAAATATATATACACTTCTCTGTTAGCACTTTAGCGGTGGAAATTTTTGTATTAAAAACACGATAAATAAGCGCAAAATCGATATGCGATAAATAAGCAGATTTCCCTTATGGAAAATCAGGTAATGAGGTTGTACTCATGATGCGATTTTCGAAAAAAATCCTCAATTATCCTCCATCCGGCGATAAAAATGAGGTCCGTTCAAAATTATAAATATACTAGCTCAGATACCCGGCTTCGCTCGGGAATTCATTTGAGGCTGAAGGGTGATGGTATACTTTTGGCAAGGCTTTACTTTGCACAATATGTTGACATTTACCCATTTACATGTTTAGGGTTAACACCCGTCGTTTCTGTGGATTTGTTAATAATAAAATTATTTTTTTATGTAAGACTTCACTGTCCTGCATATTGTCATATTTCCCGTTTCCTGTGCATTATGCATAGATTTGAATTATTAATGAGAAAATATTGACATACATTTGAATCAATTTTTTCATTTGAGGTACCTGGTAGTTCATATTGAAAAGAAGTGTTGAGCAAATTTCTCTAAATAACCAAATAAACAACTTTTGTTATGTGCATATTTGCCGAAACCCCAATAGGACATCACTATTTTTAATTTCAGGCCTCCCTTATAACCCCCACTCCTGCCCGTCCCTAGAAATAGTATGGCTTATTATAAGGAAGGCATTAGTGATATTACACATACTGAGTGTTTTATTTAGTTCGGTTGTGTCTTTTGTGCCAAATAAAATTGTTGAGTCCCACTATAATTTTTAGCGTATAACGCCTTTATACTTCGGTATACGACGATAGTGTATATAAAAAAAGTTTCTCTAAATAGCAAAATAACAACTTTTGTTATGTGCATATTTGCCGAAAATGCTATAGGAAACGAAATATCACTATTATTAATTTCAGGCCTTCCTTATAACCCCCACTCCTGCCCGTCCCTAGAATTGTTAGTATGGCTTATTATAACGAAGGCGTTAGTGCTAATTCACATACCGAGTTTGGTTGTGTTCGGTTGAGTCTTTTGTGCCAAATAAAATTGTGGACTCCCGCTATAGTTTTTAGCGTATAACTCATTTATACTTTCGTATAAGGCAAACGTGCATATAACAAAAGTTACTCTAAATTACAAAATAAATAACTTTTGTTATGGGCATATTTGCTGAAAAAGCAATAGGAAACGAAATATCGCTATTTTTAATTTGAGGTCTCCCTTATAACCCCTACTCCTGTTTGTCTTAGAGAATATTAATATAGCCTAAAGTCTCAGTTGGGCTAGTAGTAATATACATACCAAGTTTCATAAAATTCGGTTCAGCCGTTTATGCGTGAAAAGGTAACAAACAAACAAACAAACAAATATACACGAAAGAAACAAAATGCAGATATGGTGTCTATGACATGTGAAACGAAAAGTTATTGTGAAATTTTGCGAAAAAAATCAATGTACAGACAGAGGTTACAATTTTATGTATATATAGATATCTGTTACCGCTCTGGCGGTTGCAGTATTTGTTTGAGCTTTAGGAAACTCGATATATAAGCCATTCATGAAAAACTATATTATCACAAGTTCGTTAGTTGCTAAAATCGGAATATTGGGAGGGGGGTTATGAGGGGAATTTCTAAACTTCGAAATATATCTGTAATAATAAGTGGGATCATAAAATTGTATTGAACTAATCTCATTTGAAATTAAATTTACTATAAATATTGTTGCATAAATGTATTCTCTATCTTCAATATTAACTGAGATATTTGGATTTTTTAGTTTTCAGCGTTTAGTAAACCCCCCACTCCTACTCGAATCACATAAACTTTACTCTGTTATATAATGGACCGCTTTATTTGAAGCTTAAATACCAAATATTGTTTTCAACAGATATTTACTAGATTAGGTACTTGCAAATACGTCGCCTGATGATTTAAACTTCAAAATATATCCGTTATTTTATGTCGACTTAGAGAAATATGTGGTGAGATGATATCACAAGTGTGTTGCACCAGCAGGTAGGAAATTTGCTTAGTTATACGAAGCCCTAGCGTGAATGAACATGGAAGGCATGTGTTGTCCATATCAGAGATGTTTTCTTTTCTGTTTTTTTTTTATTTTTTTAAGAAACAATTAGCACAACAAACTATTAACAAGAAAACATATAAATGTTGCCTATAAAACCTTCTGACCAGTTAGTCCTATCTCAGATATGTAAATTTCAATTTCGCATAACTAAGAAGTGAAGTAGTCCTTGTGCTTGGTTATAAAATTCGTGCCTGTCAGATTCATTGCCTTGCAGCCTTCTGGCGTATTTAATGAGTCATAAAAGCACTTCGCAATCTCCAGTTAATGGTGCTTCATGTGTCATAAAATGTCACTGTCAGGTTATGCTCATCATTTATCCTCAGGCCTCCTGCCGTCTAGCTTACAGATAAAAAATTAATGTGCACACACCAAGTAACACATAAAGTTAATTTAACTCAATGCCATTTTAATATAATTAACGCTATTATGGCTCCCAGGTCCTGCCAATTTTGAGTTGATTCCTTAGTAATGAATCAATTGAACCATACGTGCTGGAATGACACAATTACCATTACATTCTATTCTCAATATCTCCCACAACAAGTCGACAGATTTCTTCACTTTTAGTTCGATTTGTGACGGTCACTATAATGTGGTATTACTGATTATTTTTTAAGCATTTCCGACATTTTTTTTTCTTTTGATATCTCTATATTTTTGATTGCCTTCATCTCTATTTTATTTATTTAAACTGTATACCCTCCCCATTAATAACAATAAAAAAGTCCGTCACGCAGGGGCTGCGTAAACTAAGCTGATTTCCCACGTGAAGTTTTACAATAGAGATATCTGCCCAATAACAAGTGTAGTAGTAAGGGACCTCTAAACTTATTCACGAGGGACGAACAGTTACGAAAACGGCCGCCAAAGCTCTCTTCGGAAAGTACTGAACAGCCGACTCCTGCCGACCACACACAGAATACAAATGCAAATATCTCCGTTAATATTCAAGATACAGAATAAATGTATAGACCAATATTTATAGTAAATTTCATTTGCAATAAGATTGATTCTATACAATTTTTAGATCCGACGCATAGTACGTAGATATTTCGAATTTTTAAAAATCCCCCCTCTAAACCCCCCCCCCCCACTGGTCCGATTTCAGCCATTAACGAACTTGATCTTTCTTTTTACATAAAACGATAAAATTCCGAGTTTGGTAACGATCAAACAAAAATTGCGACCGCTAGAGCGTTAACAGACAAATATATATATATATATATATATATATATATATATATATACACACATAATTTTGAACGGACCTCATTTTCGTCATCTCCTGGGTAGGATCGATGGACATTTGAAGAAATTTTTCGAAAATCGGGTCATGAGTACGACCTCAATAGCTGGTTTCCTTTAAGGGAAATCTGCTAAAAATACACATTATTAATGAGAAAAGAGGGTTTAAAGAGTCAGTCCAAGATGCTAAATAAAGATTAGGTGGTTCAGTTAATTACTCTCTGCCTCTAGCAGCGTCCGGCAACTATGATTGAATTCTCCCAAGAGTGAAGATGTCAAGACCAGCTGAGTTGAGCAGTATTTTTGAATTTAGTTCGGGAAGGAATTTTACATTTGTCATCTTTATATAATGACTTATACGTTTAACTTGCTATTTTCCTAACAAATTCCAAAACAAGTCCATTTCTCAAATGCGGGAATGTCAGGTCATACGGTCTTCATTCGCTTGTGGAAGTATGTTTAGTTATAGAAGATTTCCTGTTTAGCAATTAAGTTTGTACTCACGACGCTATATTCGTCAGATGCCTTCAATGTCCTACCTCGAGATGACGAATATCGATCGATCCTATCTAGGAGATGACGATAATAAAGTCCGTCCATATATATCATATATATATCCCTCTGAGAAACCCTTAATAACATTTATACAAAGCCTAGGCAGATGTTCGATCGCTCGACTACAACGAGGGTGTGAGTGTCAAAAAATTTCCAGTTTCTCGTTATGACCATTGCGACAGCTGTTTTACAAACATTTCTAAAGTTTAAAGCGCGCACACACATACACATACTCAATATATATATATGTGTATATATATATATATATTTTCCTTTACACATTACCCATGCTCAAAGGGCGTTTATTTACTATATGTACCATTATTATTACAGTATATAACATGTATGTTCATAATATATCATGCTTTGAATACAAGAAATGTAGTTCATAAATTTGTTCCTGAAATTAAAAAAGAAAAATAAATAAATAAAAGAAAAAGGAAACAAATTAAAAACTAAGAAATAACGAAAAACCAAAAAAAATATACATAATGAAAGAACAAACAATCAAAGTGATGAAAAATTATTACGCATAATAAGGAAAAAATGGAAACAATCCAATAACATGTTAATTTAACTTCATTAAGAAAGTTATGCCACTCATTCTATTGCATTATTCTTGTTGTAGGTGTTAAAAAAAATGGAAGGAAAACTTAAAATATTATTCTTTAAGTAAAGTGTTTAAAACGTACTCTGTTTCTATTAAGATTTTAGAAAAATGCATAAATAATAATGGGTATTTTTAAAACAAACTCTTTAAATCTATTGGCCACTGGTCTTTGTTTTTGAGAAGTGTTTATTGGAGTGTGTTTCGCAATTGTGTAGTAAGGGTGCAAGTGTAGATAAGGTGTTCTATAGTCTGTTCACAGGGGCAGTTTTTGTCATTTAGTATTTTGAACCTATGTAAATAAGATTAATTAGTTCCGTGCCAAGTGAGTACTTGTGTCGAGTAATAGTCAATAGCAGTGCAGGTGTTGAGGTATCCCTCAATATTTGGGATGAATGTTTTTAAATGCTTCCCTTTCTCTGTTTTGTCCCATCGCTCCTGCCACTCTTTTATTGCGTCCGTGCGTAACGTGTATTGCAGATTTTGTTTTATTATGTTGGAGTATGTTATAGGAATGTTCTGGTCCTTGGATGTATTTTTTGCAATTTTGTCAAATTGCTAAATTAAATTGTTAAATATTTTGTGTGTGTATATATATATATATATATATATATATATATATATATATAAAAGTCTTATTTATATATATATATATATATATATACAAGACTTATAAGCAAATTTCCGAAAATAGTAAAAGATACGAAAAATGTCTTTAAATATTCATAGATTCTATCCAGAAAATAACGAGAATCAGGTCCGCTCAAAATTATATATAATATATATATATATATGTCTGTTATCGTCCTAGCTATCTTAATTTTTGTTCTATATCTAACAATGCGATGCTTAAATGGTTCATGTAGAAGTAAAGTTTAAGTCCGCCGTTCCAAGTGGAGGGTTATTTATAGCAACGTGGGGTGGCAACTTTCGTCATATACTGTTCATATGACATGGATCCAAAAATATTATATAACCAATCTATTATAAATTTAATATTCTATATAAATGTTTCTCTAGCTCAAATATTGTTCGATATGCAATTTACTGAAATTTTTATTTCTGAGTCTTGACTAAGCGCTCATATTATCTATGAGCCAATACATCATGAAACGCCCTATACATACATAATGTTTTCAATCGACTAAAAGAAGTGGGGTTTAGAGAAGGCATCTTATATGAAATTAAGAATATTTCGAATACTGACCGAAGCATTTTGCATTTTAAGTTTTTAGTATTCTTGTAAGCCCGCCATAACTACTAAGCATTTCATCGTCAGCTAAACACTCTAGCCTTGTTTACAAACAAAGTCCGTCACAGCTGCGTATGGTAAACTAAGCAGATTTCCTGCGTGAAGTTTAGTAATAGATAAATCTACAAACCGATAACTCAACACCAACGTGAATATTAAGTGAATAAATACAGACGATAATAAGATAACTCCTAACGGAAAACATCTGAAATGTAAACAAACAGTTCTGCCAACTTCATACCGGAAAGAAAAGAAATTGCTTTAATATATCTGAATATAACGTATTAATTTGATTGAAAACTATTTGCTATATCTAGGTCTGTAATTTATAATGAATCAGATTAATGTTTATCTCAATCAATCAAATTAAGTAGTCCAAAAACTTAAGAAGAGGGGGGTTGGTCACCAGAACATATTTGCATGCATCTCGTAATATATATGTCTCTTGAAAACAATATTTGGTATTTAAGCTTCGAATGATGTGGTTTATTACATAACCGAGTATGGTTTATGTAACATGAGTAGAAGTGGGATCTGAATGTCACGATCAATGGACATTTGAGGAAAAATTTCCCTCAAGGAAAATCTGCTAAAATGGAGAATTTATTGTATTCATGATCGAAATCTGTTTAGTTCACGCAGCCTCTGAGTGAAAGACTTTTGTTTAGCTCCGCCTGACTTGTTTGATTTCAACGCCTGGTTCCCAACCTGAAAACAATTTCTGATATTGTGACTCGGACGTGGTAAATTAATCATGTCTGTTGGCGCATTTAAATTTATTTCGTGAGAGGTTTTAATTGAGTTCGATTTAACAGCGTTTATCCTCCCCCGACGCCATACGTGTATAAAGTATAATACCTACTAAAGCATTTTGAATAATTAATTATAAAAAACGAAAACCATCTTTTTCCCTTTCCAGAAGTTAATTAATATTTAGATGGCCTTTCAGCTGCCTCTCTTCCAGGATTATGATGTTTATTTTACTTTATTAATTCATTTTCTTTAGACTTCTATTTTCTTTTTGAATTTTATTTTATCCATAATAAAAGGTAAATTTATTTATTTCTCTCGTACACCCCTCATCAATTTCATTCTTTGACACTCATAATTCCATTTAAAAATTTGTTGATAAATAATAATAATTATTTTTGTTGACTGCCTTAAAGGGAAATCACCTATTGAGATGTCAAAAAAGTCCGTCACGCAAGGGCTGCATTAACTAAGCAGAATTCCCACGTGAGTCACGTTTTTGCATTTATCTCAAAAATTAAAAGTTCCATGAGAACAATATTTGGTGTTTAAGCTTCAAATAAAGTGTTTCATAACATAATAGAATATTGTTAATATGAGACGAGTAGGAGTGGGGGTTTACTGAAGACCGAAAACTAAAAAATGCAAATATCTCAGTTAATAATCAAGATAATGAAAAAATGTACATAACAACATTTATAGAACATTAAATTTGCAACAAGAATGGTTCTATATTTTTCGATCCGACGCATAATAACGGAGATATTACGAATTTTCGAAATTCTTCCCCTCTAAACCCCCCCCCTCCCACTGGTCCGATTTTAGCCGTTAACGAACTTGATCTTTCTTTTTGTATAAAACGATTATATATCAAGTTTGGTAACAATAAGTCAAAAATTGCGACCGCTAGAGCGGTAACAGACATATATATATATATATATATATATATATATATATATATATATATATATCAGTTTTGAACAGACCTCGTTTTCGTCATCTCCTGGGTAGGATCGATGGACATTAGAAGGAAATTTTCGAAAATCGCGTTATGAGTACGACCTCAATACCCCCCTAAGGTAAATCTGCTAAAAAGTTCTATAATTGTCGACCGATCCTATTTAGCAGATGACAAGAAAATTAATTCCGTAATAATTAAAAATTAGATCCGTTGGAATGTGTGTGTATATGTACACACACACACACACACACACACACACACACAAACACACAGGCACGCACACACACACACATGCACACACACGCACGCACACACGCACGTGCACACACACACACATATTTATATATATATATATATATATATATATATATCTATATATATATCAGCCCATATTCAACATCTCTAGTGCTTCTCCATCGGCAATAACTTTGGAATTTCCAATGGAACGCCCTACTTTTTATGTGGGATTCTTGTAGAAAATCAAATTTTAAAATGAGTTTACATCCATGAATGTTTCGATTTGAAGCATCCTTTAGCAAAAAATTCACAAATCTTTATTAGAGGAACGGCACATTTTATTTAAAAAGGTTGCGACATAAAAGTTTTAGTCAACAAAATTATCTTTGAAACAAGTCTACGGGGAAAGGAATGGATTCTGCATTTAAAAAAAAAAAAGAAGAAAAGTACGTTTTTGAAATCACTCAAAAAATAAAGAAATACGCGCATTGTTGCTTTTTTTAAAAAAAAATTTCCTTAGTATTTAGTAATAAAATGACGGCCAAAGTCATACAACAAAAAATACACGTTTTTCTTTATTTTATGAGTAGTTTTGCAAAATTATTAAGTGTAATAAAATTAGAGGTTAATAAGGAAACGCCGACTTTTGAACGTGCGCTTAATAGTTAAATAGTTATTTATTATACAAGTGACGAAAGTAGATCATTTTACAACTCCAGTGAAACGTTTACCCACACGAGCGAAGCGAGTGTGGTAATTTCACGAGAGTTGTAAATTCTACTTTCGTCACGAGTGTAATATTAAATTTTTTCTGTAATCGTGTAATACATGATCAGATCTAACCAGAATATGAACAAAATTAGGATGTTGTGAAGATTATGGTATGTTGTTGGTAGGTTATAAGCATAGTTATAAAACAACTAGTGATGATTGTGAAGTAGTGCAGTTATAAACAGGGAAGGTAATTATTATTATATTTAAATTTTAAAATATATTGATTATTTCCACCAATAATTCATTCACATTTCAATTTATTTTGTTAAAATAAATTCTTACAATGTTAAGAAACATTTAAAAGCATTTAATTTTCAACTTCAAATTATTTTTTAATTTATACTTATTACTAATTAAGAAGGCAATTCACTTTCTTCACTCTATTGCAAAATGTTTCACTTTCTTCACTCATTTCAGTTTAGTAATGTTACCATTATTCAACGATTACAGAAAAACTATTTTTTTTTTCATTGGAACAATTAATGACGCTTCTGAAAGGTCTTGATGGGTGCTACAATTTTGGTCCTCTGAGATTTTATGATATCACTAACGGTTTAAAAGATATCTCAATTATTGGCTGAATATACAGGACACCCTGTATGTATGTATGTATGTATATATGTATATATATATATATATATATATATATATAGTATATACACATAAATCAGGAGAACTTGTATAAGACTGGGGAGTTGTCAGTTGGTGGAAGTAATAAAAAAGAGGGGAAAGGACAAGATAGACTTTCCAACGTTTCATCACTTTGAATTATTAGAGTTCTGTGAATAAGGCAGAATGCGGAACCGTCAACGATGCGATCTTATAAATTCTTCCTTTTTTATTACTTTCACAGCTACTCCTGCCTCAAATTATTCTAACTCACAGACACTCTCTGCGCGCGCAAACGGATATTGTTTTTTATATATTATTCTAGCTAGGGTACACGGTATTTCTGGAAGAAACATTATTGACTGAATAATTATTTAGTTATTTTTAGAGCAAGGTTTCAACGCGTAAAATTATATAATAGAAATGCTATACAGCTTATAACCATGGAGGAGTTAATGCTTATTCACGTACCGAGTTTTGTATAGTTCGGTTCAGAGTTTTTGCCGAATAAAATTATTGGCTCCCGCTAAGTGTTTAGCGTATATGTCGTTTATACTTCGTTATATGAACTCATGTCGTGAACAATTTGTGAATATATTACGTTTTGAGAATGTTTTTGTTATTTATTCTATTGTGTACATTTTCAAGGCGATCATTCGTATAGAACTTATACTGTTGTTATTTTAGCTGTTCAAAATTTGAAATGATAGAGATACCATTGGACAGCGTTAAAGTAATTTTACCTTTAGAATTAGTTAGCAAATTAGATTAGAATTATTGAAATTGAAATATATTAAATTCACTTCATGAAATCTATGTCACCGTTTATTGTAAAACCATTTAGAATTTGCCAGACTCAAAAAGAAACAAAATGTGTCTATATTGTTATTATTTGTACATGATTATCTTTGATAAATAAATATAATATATTTCTACCTATACCTACTTCGTTATATGACAAAAGTGTAATAACAAAAGTTACTCTATAGAACAAAATGAATAACCTATGTCATGTGCATGATTACCGAAAAATCAACAGAAATCGAAATATCGCTTTTTAGCAGATTATCCTTAAGGGTCGTTGTAGACAATGGCTGGACAGAGATCATCAACCAAAACATTTCCCCATGCCCAACCACACAATATTATGGTCACAGTTTGATGTTATACTGGAGTTGTTATCCACTCTAGCTTTCTCAATCGGGGTGAGCCTATAACTGGCGACAAGTACGGTCAAGAAAATGGTAATGTGAATAGGAAGTTGCAGTATCTTTGCCTAACATTGGTAATCGGAAGGTCCTTGATAATCCTTCTCCTGATATTGTCAGACCACACGTCGCACAACCAACGATACGACGACTGCACGAGTTGTTCTACGAAGTTCTTCAACACCAACTCTCTTCAATAGATCTCTCTCCTATAGATTTCCACTTTTTCAGACATCTGGAAAACTTTTTGAGACAAATTTTTTCAAAACCAGGGTAAAATTGAAAAACCTTTTCAATCTTTTCGGGCTGTCCCCAGCAGCGAGAGACAGGAGGTCATTGTCTAAAATTCGTTAAAAACCATTCCAAGCTTAAAAAACACATTGTTTTCGCCGGGTTCTAGAGTTGTTTGGACATTAGTAAACCATAAATATCACAGGTCCTTTCAAGACTTGGAGATGCACAGTAAGTGAACGCTGGTCTAGACATTATAACGAGCATATTGAGTTTTCCCAAGCAACCAGGGACTGGAGGTCATTGTCCAAAATTCGATAAAAACCAGGAATTGTTTTCTCGGGATTTAGAATTGTTGGGATATTAATAACCATAAATGGATCAGGTACCTAGAAGACATGTAAGTGAACGTTGGTCTAGACATTATAACGCATATTGGGCTGTTCCTAGCAGTCGGAGACAGGTTCTTGTCCAAAATTCGTTAAAACACCATTCCAAGCCTAAAAACCAAGTATTGTTTTCGCCGAGTTTAGTGTTGACGGGATTTTAGTGCCTCACAAATAGCTCAGGTATTTAGAAGAACATGGAGATGCACAGTATGTGAACGTTGGGCTAGATATTATAACGTGCACATCGGGCAATCCCCAGTATCCAGGGTGGCAGAGGGTGGGTTCCCACATCATTCAGAGGAAGGACGTCGTTGTCCAAAGTTCGTTAAAAACATTCCAAGCCTAAGAACCACGTATTATTTTCGCCGGGTTTGGAGTTGTTGGGACATTAGTGAACCATAAATAGCACAGGTACTTTCAAGACATGGAGATGCACAGTAAGTGAACACTGGTTTAGACATCATAACGAGCATGTCGGGCTGTCTCCAGCCACTAGAGACAGGAGGTCATTGTCCAAAATTCGATAAAAACCACGTATTGTTTTCGCCGGGTTTAGAGCTGTTGGGACATTAATAACCATAAATAGTTCTGGTACCTAGAAGACATGGAGATGCACAGTAAGTGAACGTATGTAGAGGTCTAGACATTATAACGAGCATATCCGGTTGTTCCCAGCATCCAGGGTGGCAGAGGGTTCCCACATCATTCAGAGAAAGGAGGTCGTTGTCCAAAGTTCGTTAAAAACATTCCAAGCTTAAAAACCACATATTGTTTTCGCCGGGTTTGGATTTGTTAGGACATTAGTGAACCATAAATAGCACAGGTACATTCAAGCCATGGAGATGCATAGTAAGTGAACGCTGGTCTAGGCATTATAACGAGCATGTCGGGCTGTTCCCAGCAGCCAGGGTGGCAGAGTGTTCCCACATCATTCAGAGGAAGGAGGTCATTGACCAAAGTTCGTTAAAAGACATTCCGAGCTTAAAAATCACGTATTGTTTTCGCCGGGTATAGATTTGTTGGAAATGTTAGTCAATCATAAATAGCTCAGGTACCTAGAAGAACATGAAGATGCACCGTACTCTGACGTAGCTCCAGAAATTATAACGATCATAGCGGGCAGTTCCCAGCAGGCTGAGAGGGGGTGGCTTCCCCCATCATCCAAAGGGAGGAGGTCATTGTCCAAAATGGCCGCTCTTCATTTTTTTTGTTGTGTAGCGGGGAGTCGGACAAGAGGGCCTCCCTGGGGTAATGGTCCCTGCACGCCATCCCACTCCACCCCCCCCCCCCAACCCCATCCCTTCCCGCCCAATTTCCAGCTTTTAATTTGATCAGTAGATAATCGCTTAGATGCAGAGAGAGAGAGAGAGAGAGAGAGAGAGAGAGAGAGAGAGAGAGAGAGAGAGAGAGAGAGAAGAGAGAGAGAGAGCAGTAATCTAGTTAATGCACTCCCTCTCGTCCTGAGTACTCTATTCACAATAGCATTGTAATACAACCCTATTCGCCGAAAATACATCCCCGTGGGCCCTTACATAAAAAGTCAATCACGCAGAGGCTGCGTAAATTAAGCAGATTTCCCACGAATGTCGCGCTGGTTTCTCCCTAGAAGCCTAGAAACACGAATGGAAATTCCTTGAAGTGAAAAAATACAAATAACAATAATATCCGAGTAAGAAATATATTTATTAAACAATGTTTATAGAAAATTTTAAATCCAACAACTTTGGTTATAACATTTTTCTTACCGACTCTTTGTAATCGAGATATTCTGAATTTTCAATTATACCACATCCCTTCTGTACAGCTCTTCCAATTTCAGCTATTACCTAATATAATCTTCTAGAGTGGCGAGTTCGATTCCTGCCTGGGCAAAGGGAATTCATTTAGTGACGGAATTCATTAAATATAATTATCAGTCCCACCCTGGCTAGAAAAGGGTCTTAACCTTTTGTTAACCTACCCCAATTGGCTTTAGTTATTTATTAGCTGCAAAAAGTGGACGTTAACAAATAATTTAATTTATAATAATCATTATTTTTTCATGAAACGGTTGAATATCGAGTGCGGTGTTGATCAAAGGAAAGTCATGGGGTTTAAAACGTTAAATCTTAAATGATGACGTCGAAATAAATTTATTTGCATTTATCCCGTATAGTCAAAGTTTATCCATTAACAAACGTTATCTTTAATGTGGATGTAAACAGTAGGCCTGTTTCCTCTACAATACGTTTTATTTTGACCAAGTGCACTTTCAGAGCAAGTGCTCCATCTTCAGTGCCTTTTAGCAGATTCCCCTTAAAGGAAATCAGCTATTGAGGTTATATTCATGACACGATTTTCGAAAAATTTCTTCAAACGTCCATCGATCCTACCGAGTAGATAACGAAAGTGAGGTCCGTTCAAAATTTTATAAATATACATATACATATATATATACTATATATATATATATATATATATATATATATATATATATTTGCTTGTTACCTCTCTAGCAGGTGCAAATCTTGTTCAATCGTTACTAAACTCGATATTTAATCGTTTTATCTAAAAAGAAAGATCAAGTTCGTTAATGACTGAAATACGACCAGTGTCAGGGGGGGGGGGGTTGGAGGGGAGGAATTTCAAAAATTCTTAATATCTCCATTATTATTGAAAAAATCGATACGATCATAGAATCGAAAAATTGTATATAATCAATTTTATTGAAATGTAATGTTCTACAATTGATGTTATATACGTTTTTGATGTTTAATGTTATTTATTGTTGAAGTGTGTGCGGATAAAGAACGAGATGAGACCGGTTATTATCGGTTCTGTTCTTGCGATTCCGCTGAAAGTTAGTTCGGCCGTTTCCGTAACCGTTCGGCTCTCGTCAAATTGGTGTAACCAGTAGGCAGAATCCTCAATTGTAAAACCTCACGTGGGAAATCTGCTTAGTTTACGCAACCCCTGCGTGACGGACGTTTTCGTGTAGAGCAGTAGAGAGCACATGCAGTCGCCCGGCAGCCGTGGTGCAAGCCAATGCTCTCTATCGTTCTTCGAAAGTGGCACTGAAGATGGAGCTGTTGCTCTGAAAGTGCACTGTCAAAATAATAAGTCCGTCAGGCAGGGGCTGCGTAAACTAAGCAGATTTCCCGCGTGGAGTTTTACAATAGAGAAATCTGCCTGCTAATAACAGTAGTAGAAACTAATCTCTAAACCACTTCACGAGAGACAAACAGTTACGGGTAGGGGGAACTAGCTTTCGGCGGAAAGTACTGAATATAGCCGATTCCTGCCGACCACACACACAATACAAATACAAATATCACGGTTAATATTCAAGATACAGAATAAATGTATACAACAATATTTATAGTAAATTTAATTTGCAATAAGATTGATTCTATACAATATTTCGATCAGATGCAAAATAACGGAGATATTTCGAATTTTCAAAAATCCCCCTCTAAACCCCCCTCCCATCCCCAGTTCGATTTCTGCCATTAGCGAACTTGATCTTTCTTTTTACATAAAACGATTAAATTTCGAGTTTAGTGACGATCATACAACAATTGCGACCGCTAGAGCGTTAACAGACACACACACACACACACACACACACACATATATATATATATATATATATATATATATATATATATATATAATTTTGAACGGACCTCATTTTCGTCATCTCCTGGGTAGGATCGATGGACATTTAAAGAAATGTTTCGAATATTTATCGTACTCGTGTCATGAGTACGACCTCAATAGCTGATTTCCCTTGAGGGAAATCTGCTAAAACGTATTTTAGAGGAAAAAAGGCCTACTGTGTAAATCAGATTACTTCGTTCCTCTACCTCCAATCCTCCCTAGAAGGAACTTTATCGTTAGTTTAACATCGTTTAAATATCGCGTTATTTTTATCGTTAGATATTGTTTTAAATGGACCTCATTTGCCTCGGCTCCTTGTAAGAGAAAAGTGTGTGTGTGTGTATATATATATATATATTATCATGTAAAGGCTATGGCTTTTAGTTGAACAACCTTTGTGTTCTATCGGAAGCTGCTCTTTTCATATTACTATACTCACCGCATCTTTATTTTCTGGAGCTTCCATGGTGCTAACAAGGGAGTAAATTCGGGCATTGGTTTCCTGTTGCCTTCTGTCCTAGTCAGTGTTAGCCGTTGTGCCACAGCCCGGTTACCCCAAGGGTGCCTGTCTCATTCCTACAAACATCCCTGATCCGAAGACTGCAGTGGAAGCATACAACAACGCTGCCCAAGTCTCACCACTATCGAGGTAAATGCACCAAAATGACAGGTGAGACCTATATATATATATATATATATATATATATATATATATATATATATATATATACACACATATAATTATGAAAATATGTCAATTCCTAGGTAGGGTCTAAGGAAAATTTTCAAAAATCGCGTCATGAGTGGAATTTCAATAGGTAATTTTCCAATTGAGAAATCTGCTAAAATACGAATAACTCGGTTAATATTTGAATTAGAGAAAACATGCATACAACAATAATTATGAAATTATAATACATTTTTTATTAATTAAAATATTAATCTTGATATAAAGCAATTTTTAATCATTTAATAGGTTTTGAAAATCAAAATAATAAATTTTAATCCTTAAAAGAACAATGTTGAGATAAGAAGATCAGATATATTCTACACTAAATAAGTCGTAAAATGTCGAAAGTTAGGTAAGGCGGGAGGAAATATTCCAATAATTTTCATAATATCTTAAAATAGCATTAAATTGCTCGTAAAAAAAAATCAAATGGAGTGGTTTCCACTGAAATCTTCAACAAAGAGAATCTTTCAGATTAGGAATTATAGTAGCTTTAGTGGTTTCTTTATTGCGCTATAAAATAGAATGAAGGGCCTATAAAACTTTTATTTTATACTCTGCCCGCTACCCGACTATCAATTATTAACACTGCCGGTTTAATGCTTAATAATGTTTATGGACTATTGATCGTCTTCTTTCTTTCAAAATCCATAGTCTAATAAACCTTTATTCCTATAGGAAGTGTTTTCCGAATATTTCATATATGCAACTGTACTGGCAGAGCTGTTTAGGATTTAGAATACTATTTATCCTGAGTGAAATATTCCTTTTATATTTCGAAGTTGGGAAATTGGGGTTCATTTATAAAATATCATTAATTATATCACAGGCCTTAGCTTTATAATTCTACGTCCCCTCGTTGATAATGAAATGAAATGCTTTAATTACCGTTAAATGTTATCGCAACATAATAGGATGCGTCCAATAGTTTCGTTTTCCATAAACAATTTCTAATATTGTGTCAATTAAATTATTTACAAATTATTGAATAACATTTATACTAATATAATACATTCATTATATAATTAGGTCAAATTCTAAGAATACATAGTATAAAGTTCATCTATTTAAATAATTAAATTTTTTTATTTATTGAAATGAAAATTTATTAAGGGATGACAAGCTTTATAAATGATGAGAAATTTGCCCCACTTTAAAAAGAAAATTTACCTGATCACCTGAAATTATCTTAGACCAATACATATGCCAAATATTTTGTAATTTTATTTAATAATTAAACATTTATGAAAGAATTCATCTTCTGCATAAAATTATCCGTCAGAAATAAAGTTCTTTAATTTATTTTTAAACAAAGAATATTTTATGATACATTCGGACAGAGCGCAAAAGAGTTTTACCCTTGAAAATGATACGCTTCAGAAAATGATGATATATTCTCTAATTCGTATCATTTTCTAGATACGAATTAGAGTATATATGGGGAGAAGAGATCAATTGGGTGTCATACTAGCACGTGGGAAGTTGGTTTAATTTACGAAGTCCCTGCGTGACGGACTTTTTTAGCAGATTTCCCTTAAGGGAAATCAGCTATGGAGGTCGTACTCATGACGCGATTTTCGAAAAATGTCTTCAAATGTCCATCGATTCTACCCAGGAGATGACGAAAATGAGGTCCGTCAAAAATTATATATATATATATATATATATATATATTTGTCTGTTAACGCTCTAGCGGTCGCAATTTTTGTTTGATCGTTACGAAACTCGATATTTAACAGTTTTATGTAAAAAGACAGATCAAGGTCGTTAATGGCTGAAATCAGACTAGAGGGAGGGGGGGCTTTAGAGGGGGGATTTTCGAAAATTCGAAATATCTCCGTTATTATGCATCGGATCGTAAAATTGTATAGAACAAATCTTATTCCAAATTAAATTTACTATAAATATTGTAATGTACATTTATTCTCTATCTTGAATATTAACCGAGATATTTGCATTTTTATAAAGTCTGTGGTCGGGTATAGTTCGGATTAGGTCGGCTGTTTCCGTAACTACTCGGCTCAGGTGGAAGCTCCTTCTAACCTTACCTGTCGTTTCTAACCTTACCTTACCTTCCTTACTTTGTGAGATTTATGCACATACGTTCTGTTCATCCGCCTCCCCCCCCTTCTTTAGTTCTTGGATTATTAAAATTTGAGTTATTAAAATATAAATTCTTCTTACAATTCAGAAGCCTTTTCAGTTGGGAATTTATTTTAATTAACTGAAAGATTTCTCATTACCGTTTGTATTTAATCATAGTGGAGTTGTGTTACCAGTATGCAGATTTCTCCATTGTAAAACTTCGAAAATTCGAAAATTGTATAAAACATGGGAAATCTGCTTAGTTTACGCAGCCCCTGCCTGACGGACTTTTGTAAAGATAATGTAGTCAAGGCACACCTAATATACTCTACAACTAGTTATTTTAGCAGATTTCTTTTAAACCAAATCAACAATCGAGGTCTTACTCATGACGCGATTTTCCAATAATTTATTCAAATGTCCATCGCTTTAACCCAGGAAAAGACGAAAATAAGGTCCGTTCAAACTATAAATATATTTGTCTGTTAACACTCTAGCGGTCTTAATTTTGTTTGATCGTTACCAAACTCGAGATGTAAGCGCTTTATGTAAAAAAAAAAAAAAAAAAAAAATTAAGTCTGTCATTGGCTGAAATTGGGCAGGAGGGATAGTGGGGGGGGGGTTTAGAGGGGGATATTTCGAAAATTTGAAATATCTCGGTTACTAAGCGTCGGATTGAAATTGTATACAACAAATCTTATTACAAATTAAATTTTCTATAAATGTTGTTATGTACGTTTTTTCACTACCTTGGTTATTATTTATATTTGCATTTTTTTTTTAATTTTCGGCCTTTAGTAAACTCCCATTCGTACTCATGTCATATTAATTAACAATAAGCTGTTATACCATGAACCACATTCTTTAAAGCTTAAATACCGAATATTGTTCTCATTAAACTTTTAATTTTTGAGATAAATTTAAATACGTGGCTCAGGTGGGGAAATCTGATTAGTTAACGCAGCCATTGAGTGACAAACGTTCTGTTTTGTTCATTTCTTTTTTATTAATTATCTCCCTACAAAACCAAGGTTTCTAGTATGTGATATTCAACACTTACGTACACTAAAGGTTGCTACTAAAGTCCAAGCTACGCTAACATATTTCGCCAAGCAAGCTGCAGAATGTTTTTTGTTTATTTATTAAATTAAAGTTTTAAGGCTCAAGCGTTTGTATACAGTTGGGATTCTTATCTCATCATATGTCACGATTTTAATGTCTTCTGTGGTTTAATTTACAGTCCGTAATGATCCGTTTGTCTAGCAATACAATATATGTTCTAAATCCTCCCCTTCGCCAGGGAATTAATTCAATCCGTTAGTCAAACAGCGCCACAAGGTTCTCTTATCTCCCCAATCAGGTTCAATACTACCTCATTAGTAACATGATCTACCAATCTGATGTTCAGCCTTCGGTTATAACACAAAATCCAAATGCCTCTTGAGTAGGCAAGTGTTGCCTTGCCGGATTATTTAATCCAACGAATACAGGAAGGACATTCTTTGTAAAACACGGCCCTGTGATTATCTGGTTAAGAAAATCACGCACAAAAATAAGGAAGGATACCCATCTCCAACAATCAATACTGTAAGCAAATTTAAATGAGTATCAATTTATCCAGTTTTTATTATTTAAAACAAATGAAGATATTTAGCTTTTATAGTTTATAGGACAAAAGTCCGTCACGTAGATGTAGCGTGTACTAAGCAGATTTACCACATGATACTGGTCTGAGACTATCAAATTCAATTTTTCTTGTTGTATGAATCCAACGTAAACAGAACATGAAATTAAAGTGGGAAATGAGATGTTTAGCAGCGCAGCTACTCAAAGTCAAAATCTTGTTAGTGGGGATGAGAGTTTAGAGACGACGGAAAATTAAAATAATTCCGTTACGCAAACGGCTGCGTAAACTAAACAGATTTCCACTTGGTGGTAAAATACACTTGTGAACTCATCACACCACATATTATCTATTTCTATGTAAGAAATCTTATGATTAAAAGGGATAGAAGGGGGGGGGGTTACTGAAGACTAAAAGCAGAAAAAGTAGAAAGAACTCCTTTAATACTTGACAATATTTATAGTAAATATAATTTGCAATAAGATTGGTTTTATACAATTTTCCGATTCGACATTGTAACGTAGGTATTTTGAATTTTCTCTCCTGGTCCGATTTCAGCCGTTAACGAACTTGATCTTTAGTTTTATATGGAACGTTTATATATCGACTTTGGTAACGATTACACAATAATTTCGACCGCTAGAGTGGTAACACGCAATTTATATATTTATATATATATATATATATATATATATATATATATATATATATATATATATATATATATATGTATAAATATATAAATTGCGTGTTACCACTCTAGCGGTCGAAATTATTGTGTAATCGTTACCAATATATATATATATATATATATATATATATATATATATATATATATATATATATTGTTATGTTTATTACAAAATCAGTAATAAACGTTGTTTATTAGAGTTCTTTTGGATTGCAAAATTAAACACACACAAGCTTCAGAGTTTTTATCACTGCACAATTTATTTAACAGTGCACTACACACTTGGTTAATTATTCTTAACTACTACTCACAGTATGCACTGATAGCTTGACTGTTCTTCTTATTACACAGTCCGATAACTCACTCACGATCACTGAAGTTCACAATAACAAGGCTCTGCACTGATCTTCGCGGAGTTAACGCCACTATACTGTTCTTTACAGAGTCACGGAACGATACTGTTCTTCACATAAAACACTTTACTGCAGTGCACCAAGTCGCACTGTTGCACTGAACGCACTGATGATCACTTGAAGGCAGCTGAGATCAAAACTAACCTATCTAGCGGCGGCCGGATCCTTTTATAGCTTGTTGGAAAACATCAAAGGAGAATTGTCTGGACTCTTCGAGATCTGGACTGGTATTGCCGAGGACCATATGGCGTCACCCCTTTAATCTTCTCCGTATTTCCCAAATATGTGACTATCACTGTTTAATTTTTAATGTATTTAATTTTCGCAACACTATATATATATACTAGCTCAGATACCCGGCTTCACCCGGGAATTCATTTGAGGCTGAATGGTGATCGTATTTTTCAGCAGGCTTTACATTGCACAATATTTTGACAATTACCCGTCCCAGTTTTTAGGATTGATACCATCTTTGCCGTGGATTTGCTAATAATAGAATTATTTGTTCGATAAGGCTTCACAGTCTTCGATATTTTTATATTCCCCGTCTCTTATACATGTAAATATGGTGAATTTTTATTTCAGGCCTCCCTTTTAACCCCCCTCCCGTTCGAACCTAAAAATTTTAATATAATTTATAATCATGGAAGAATTAATGATAATTGACATACCGAGTTTTGTTAAGTTCGGTTCAGCCGTTAGTACCCGCTAAAGTTTTAACGTATAACTCATTTATACTTAGGTATACGACAAAAGTTACTCCAAATAACAAAATAAACAACTTTTGTTATGTTTATATTTGCGGAAAAACCAATAGGAAACGAAATATCGCTATTTTTAATTTCAGGCTTCCCTTATAACCCCCACTCCTGCCCGTCCATAGAAATGTTTGTATGGCTTATTATAATGAAGGTCTCACTGCTAATACACATACCGAGTTTTATTTAGTTCGGTTGAGTCTTTTTTGGCAAATAATATTGTTGACTCCCGCTATAATTTTTAGCGTATAACGCATTAAAACTTCGGTATACGACAAAAGTGTATATAAGAAAAGTTACTCTAAATAACAAAATAAACAACTTTTGTTATGTGCATATTTACCGAAAAACCAATAGAAAACGAAATATCGCTATTTTTAATTTCAGGCTTCCCTTATAACCCCCACTCCTGTTCGTCTCAGAGAAAATTAATATAGCCTAAAGTCTAAGTTGGGTTAGTAGTAATATACATACCAAGTTTCATAAAATTCAGTTCAGCCGTTTATGCGTGAAAAGGTAACAAACAAACAAACAAACAAACATACACGCAAGAAACAAAATGCAGATATGGTGTCTATGACATGTGAAACGAAAAGTTATCGTGAAATTTCGCGAAAAAAATCAATGTACAGACAGAGGTTACAATTTTATATATATATATAGATATATACATATGTATATAGTTTCGAATGGACCTCATTTTCGTGATCTCCCAGGTAGGATCGATAGACATTTGAAGAAAAATTTCAAAAATCGTGTCATCGTGGCGAGTACCACCTCAACATATCTGCTAATAAAACGTTTATATACCGAGCTTGTTAACGATCATAAAAAAATTGCACCAGCAGTTTGAACGGGCCTCATTGTTGTTTTTTCCTGGATAGGAGCGATAGCCACTTGAATAAATTATTGGAAAATCTCGTCGTGAGTACGGCCTCGATAGCTGATTTCCCATAAAAGAAATATGCTAAATGGGTGTTTCAAAAACCTGCAGAACTCCTAAAGAGAGCAGGAGGAAACAAGCTTCCTTGTAATGCCCCTCCAAATGCTTGGGAATGCTATCGGTTATCACTCGAGCTCACTTTGCCTCTCTCTGAGTAATCTGATACGAAGGGGTGAGACATTGTATCCGGAGAGTAAAAATTGACTCTCCCTCTGCCATCCCTCTTACTCCAGCTAACGGCTTCTGCTCTTTACTTGTATTACTCAAATCTTTTTCACTCTTACCCTCACCTGCTCAACACTTGTCTGCCCAATCAGTGTTAAGCCAAATCAGCTATTGAAACGAGATTTTCGATCAATGTCGATCCTACGAAGATGATCAAAATGGGGATCTAATTTATATATGTGAGTGTTTATATATATATATATATATATATATATATATATATATATACATATGGTGTTGTTGTTTTTGGTGAAAAAATCTTAGTTTATTGCAATATTTCGAGAATATTTATTTTCTATGCTGCAGGTTAAAATTACAGTTACTAGGTTTTATATTTTTTTTAATATATATATATATATATATATATATATATATATATATATATATATATATTGCACATTGTTGTTAGAGTGTAACAGATAGTGTTTGTGATAAATCTACTTACCAAGACTAAAGATACTTAAAAATTATTGTACTTGAACTACATTACAATTATTATACTGTAGCTATTAGATTAATTATAATATAGTTCAACAAACAAAAGACAATAAACTATAGTGATACAAAGACATAAGGCAGTGACCAAGCTCAATGTAACAGACTTGGATACGTAATACTTCTAATCTAACCAGAAGTACAAAAGTTATGTACAATAGTTTTAAAGTATCTTTAGTCTTGGTGAGTAGAATTAACACAAACACTATCTGTTACACTCTAACAACAATGTGCAATATATTTATAAATATATATATATTAGTAGTAAGTAGTACCTGTACTTTTTAGCCCTGAAGAAGAGGAATTAAATATTCTCGAAATATTGGAATAAACTAAGATTTTTAGCAGATTTCCCTTAAGGGAAATCAGCTATTGAGGTCGTACTCATGACGCGAGTTTCGAAAAATTTCTTCAAATGTCCATCGATCCTACCCAGGAGATGACGAAAATGAGGTCCGTTCAAAATTATATATATATATTTGTCTGTTAACGCTCTAGCGGTCGTAATTTTTGTTTGATCGTTACCAAACTCGGAATTTAATCGTTTTATGTAAAAAGGAAGATCAAGTTCGTTAATGGCTGAAATCGGACCAGTGGGAGGGGGGGGGGGTTTAGAGGGGGGATTTTTGAAAATTCAAAATATCACTGTTATTATGCGTCGGATCAAAATATTGTATAGGATCAAAATTATTGAATATTAAATTAACTATAAATAATGTTATACACATTTATTCTGTATCTTGAATATTAACCGAGATATTTGCATTTTTCTGTTTTCAGCTTCTGAGATGAGATCGGCTAACTTCGGGTCTAGTCGTGAGTTTCCGTCAAGAGCTAGTTCGGGCCCTTCCCATAACTGTTTGACTCTCTATTCTGAAATTTCTCTATTATAAAACTTCACGTGGGAAATCTGCTTAGTTTACGCAGCCCCTGCGTGACGGACTTTTTTCACCAACACTGACCAAAACTCCAAAAAACAACAACACCATATATATATATATATATATATATATATATATATATACACACACACACACACACACACACACACACATATTTTGTGTTAACGCAATATTTGTTTGATCGTTACATAACTCGATATATACGAGTTTTATGCCAAACTAAAGACAAAGATCGTTAACGGCTTAAATCGGACAGTGTGGAAGGGGAGTTTAGAGGTGGAGAATTTTCAAAATTCGAAATTTCTCCGTTATACGTCTGATCGAAAAAGTGTATAAAGCTAATCTTATTGTAAATTTAGTTGTATATAAATGTTGTTATATACATGTTTGCTCTAAGATTAATATTCCAAATACTGATTTCAATAGACCTTCATTAAGCTAGGATACGTACAGATTAGTTGTGTAATGACGAAATGAATTATGAATTAACGTTATTTTCTTGAAAATGTTTATTGGATTTATTCTATACTCGATATTTAACTGTTTTAGTCAACACTAAAGATAATATTTATTATTGACTAAAATCGGTTCTGGTGTAGTGGGGGTTCAGAAAGGGGGATTCGATAATTCCCAATATTACTGTTACAACGATTCGGTCCGTAAAATTTTATAGAACAGATCTTGTCAATCGCTTGTCTACGATCACTAACTCAACTATTAATCCTACTTCCTTTTTTTTTCAGCGTTACACTCATCGGTGTTTAATACAGAACAGAGAATATGTGTTAAGATGAGATTACAAGTTTTTTATATCAGTACGTGGGAAAACTGCTTAGTTTATGCAGCCACTGCGTGACGGATTTTCTAAAAATAAAGACGTTTGTAAATGGCTGAAATAGGACCAGTAGGAGAGGAGTGAATTCCGAAAATTTAAAATATCTCTATTACTGTGAATAGGATCGCAGAGTGGTGTTTTGTACTTTTTATTTGCCCTAACGGTATTCATTATTTCCTAGAATTGAGATCTTCTTTCTTGCCTCCGTTTTGTATCTTTTTTCGGACCTTTTGTCGCTGGTTTAACCAAATCCAAATTTTATTCTAAAAGAGCCTCTTTTGTCCATTTGTTATTTGATAACATAGGTTAATTCCAAATCTCTTTTAACATTTTAACATTCTCCTCCATTAACAAGGGATGCTACGTATTTTACTATTCTTTTTGTTAGTCTGTGATAGGGAAGCCTCATTGAATGTAAGACGTTTTTTTTCTCGTGTCTGCCCCAATGTTAGGATATTCTGCAAATGTAGACGTTTTATGCAATTTCTATCCGATCTGGGTCCCAGAATTATCCCAATTACTTTTATTTCTTCCTTTTTTAACTTTTCCGAGTCTTAAAATAAATCAGGTTTCACAGCACTCGTTTTTATTTTAGAGCGAACCTTTCGCCCTCCCGAAATTTACAATGATGAGTTAAAACTAATTCTTCTTACTCAAAATAAACATTAACACTTAGCAAGAGAATAAAAACTGGTGATTATAAGTATAACAAATTGACTATTGTTAACAAATTACCATTGGTTAAGGCTTATAATCATACGTTTTTGTTCTCCTGCTACGTTTTTTATGTTTTTATTGACTTAGGAGAATAATTTTAAAAGTAATGCCCCGGAATGCGAAACGTTTGTTCTAAGACAATAAAGAGTGTTGGTGAAAGCTGAAGATCTGCTTTATTGAATTGTAATTGGTCTTAGTAAGTGTAAAGAACAAATTATATGTATAAATATGTATATGTATATCTACACACACACACACACACACACACACACACACACACACACACACACACACCAAAAACATGAATGCTATGTCATTCGTTTGGAGTGTACTGCTTTACGTTAGAGAATGTTGGACTCTTAAGAAAGGGAATATAATAGATTGAAGCAATGGAAATGAGGATTTGACGCACAATAACCAGAACAAGTTGGATTAACAAAAAAAAAAACTAACTTGGAAGTTCTAAACGAGGTAAGTGAAAGTAAAATTCTTATCAAGACCTTGATAAGACTTTTACTTTCATGGAGGACGAAACTTCTAGGGTATATTATACGGCTCAACGACTTCAACATGAATATATTTGAAGGGAACGCCTTTAGATATAGAGGAAGTGGTAGGCATGCTTCCCTCTTCTTCTAAGTCGATTGAAAATCCTTTTTTGAACACTTCAAACATCTTATCGATTGGATTAACTTAGGAATTGGCCACAAGAACACTCAACTACCTTTAGACAAATATTTGACCTTCGAAGGGTCAACCCTATCCTTGAAAGGATTAAATAGCTAATTCCATCGTACCCTTCACTCTTAACAATTCATGTAATCAAAGATGGATTATTTAAGATAAAGGTGCCAAGTTACTAACTTAAAAAAAAATGTTCCTCTTATAGCTTCCTGGGACTCAATATTCAAATATTCTTCATGCATACGGGGTTTCGTTTCGACGAGTTTAGATGGGTAGAGCATTTCTCAACTAAAATGAATGGCCTCTGAAGAGGTGGTAAATAGGCTACGAAACAGGTAGGACATTATACAATAAAGTATCCGAAGGAAAAGGTGGTTTTGTTTGCGCCCCTTGCCATTAAAATGTAAACAAAAAAGTATTTTTCTTCGATCGAAGCAAGCATGAACTAATTAAAGCTGCATTATGTCAACAACAAGAACGTGGGTTGTTGAAGGGCTCGGAAAAACTTCCATAAGCTAGAGGATTGTTTTCATGCAAATAATGAACTTTCAAATTATCGGCGAGTATCTTAAATTATAAATTTACATAAAAGTTATAATTTCAGATTTATATATATATAACACTTATTATGTATGTGTGTGTTCAAATTAGTATAGTTTAACTAATAGACTAATCTTTGTTTCAGGTGAGTTTCCAAACCACTATGACGACTGTGGTAAGGCATATTCTTCCAGATATTTCACTATTAGATCAAAATAGAGAAAATTATTATTACTACAACTTACATTGAAATTCAATACGTTAGAGATGGAGAATGGGAAAGTACAACTAGAAGGGAAATAGGGTATAAAATAATCAGGAATTTAGCTGGTCACTTGAGAGGGCATCTAAGTGAAGCACAATGTTTCGATTAGTACAACCTAGGTTGACAAAATTATTTATGGGTATTTTTACATTAGTTACAACCTATTAAGTAATGTGAGCATAAACAAAATAATTAATTACAAATATAATCAAAGAGGATCGCTAGAGGAATAGTTAAGGAAATTTTAAGAAAAAATAAAAATGCGTACCTATATTTAACTTAAAAGACAATTTACGTGGTAGAAACTAAAAAAAAAAAAAAAAATGTACAATTATTATATTGCTACAAATAAAATCTTAATAGTAATAACTAAAACGGAGTACAAATAGTATATATAATCTAAAATTATTAATACGGAACTGATTCATCTGATGACGAGATCAGAAAGGCCTTCTTCATTTTGGAGCAGACTTGACTGAGGTCGAGGCTCTACTCTAGGAAAGTGCCCTTTAAAAAAAAAAAGATGTACTTGAGTGTGCTGGCTATAATACGATTTATATTAATGAGAATGGTGTAGCTATTAAACATAAAATATTTAGGCCGAGAGCAAATGGGTGCGTGTCATTACCATTACTTGAATATTTCAAATGAGGAAAAATCCATCATTCATATTAAAACCTTTTTGTAATATAGTCTGATTTTCGGAATATTTATTTAATTGGAAACAATTAAAACTATACAACAGTATATCAATATTCAACAGTTTTTTCATATAAAATTAGCAACAATTAATTTTGTGTGGTTGAAATGATGTCTGGAATACAACTGATTTATTTTATTGCAATAGATATACATTCCTTTAGACCCCATCACCCACGTGGTGGAGTGTGTCAGATATAAATAAATATTAGATTTTCATGGTTTCGAGAATTGTTTACATTACTCCGATATAATATTTTTGAATTCTAAGCATAACTTTTGTCCATCAGAGCTTGTGTTAGTCGAAACACAGTCTTAAGTGGAGAAGAGACAACTCAGATAATCCAACGAACCTTCAATATAAACAACAATTAACAATACATGAAGACGGTGTGGTTTAGGGGAACGATTAGAGAAATATCTGCTTGGAAAAGTAGTGAGAGTATACAGGAAGATCGGAAGTCTACAGGCTATTTTGGAGAAAGTGACGTATTTTGTCTCATCAAAAATTACGTAACCGCAAATTTACCTTTTGGTTTTTTTAACCCCCTTTCAGGATTTAGAATTATGTAATTTACTTGGGGAAATAATTTCAGATATTCCATCATCTATTCAATGTTTTACGTAATTCAATACTTCGGCTGTCCCAGTTGATTATGGGCTAAATCAGAAGTTATTGAGCATTACAATGCTCTCATAAAGAATCTCACATCTTACGTATTAAAAATGAATTTACATAATCATATTATCAAAGTATTTTTTGTGAAGAGAATATACAAGTATGAACTCTTTCGTTACATGCTATCTATAATAATGTTTTCAAATACCCGGAAAGGAAAATCTTTTCCTTTCAGCTTTTATTTACTGAGATCAAATTTAAGCATAAAAATGAAGAAGCATTCCTAATGATTCCGTCCTAAGTAAACGTTATATTCCAAGAATTTTTAATACTGTAAAACATACTGGGAAATTTTATAAATTTTGTAATACCCGTAATAATACTGACAATTTTATGTATCTTCAAAGGAATGATAAATCATAATATTAAAATAAATTATTTGCCTCAGCCAGTACTAACAAATCTATTCTAAAAGCAAAGAATATTGTTTAAAAAACATGGCGTCAGTAAGAAATTGGATTAGAAGGTATTATGCTGATTTGGGAAAATACGTATTGGCGCAAACATAACGGCATATTGACAGACGGGTGAAAATGAATCCATCCCACGATATACGAGTACGTATCAGAATATCACTTGTTAAACATGAAACAATTATTATTTCTTTAATTATATTGAAAAAAAAATATTCGGCACTCTCTTTGTACCCCATTATCACTATTATATCATGGAGATTTCTTTAGACATTTAAGTGCGTTTGATCATACATGGTGGCCAGCGATAGAATGTGGGTCTTTTTTAATTTTTATTTCTTAACATATTAACATCATTTACATGCAATACTGATAATAATTACAATATTAATTTAATAAATTCAGTATCGAAGGATGAAGGATGGAGAAGTCAAAATTAATGACTTCGGATGGTTTACGGTTACTGCATCATGAAATAAATAAAGTAAATAAGCAGTGGGTCTCAATGCACTAGGGATCATAAGTCCATTTTTATGCTTTTTCGCGTACTATTGAGTATGCTATTTGTTCACTGCTACTGGGCATTATTCCCTTCCTTAGCCTAATCCAGAACCTTTCCTTGGAAATCATTATTAGAGAATTTCCTTCATCGTGCTCATGATTTTTTAGGGACATGGTTTTAAAAGGGTTGAATAATTAACGTGTAAAGGACTGAGACTTACTTTCTTGTGAAGTCTCCTCCACGTTTTACGTCCTTGTAAAACAGAAAGGAAGTATTTCGGGGAAAATTTCGGATATCAGATTTAAACAATATTATCCGTTTTCACACAGCTTGAGTTAAAATAGAGTTATATTAACCGTGTGACGTACGTCTAAAACGACTGACCTTATATTCTTGAAATGTCATATTCAATTTCATTTTCATTAAAAGACGATTTTTATTTGACCTTTCTTGTTTATCGTAAAAAGATCTGTAAATTATGTTCAATGACATCTTTTGATTCGATGCATTCGAACGGGTGTACTGTGTATCACTTTCAAATAAAATAAATTTAAATGGAAGAACAAAGAAGTCATCGAATTTTTTCAGTATTTAATTATGGAAACAAGCTAGTGCGTAAAGTGGCAATTAATCTAAAAGCTGGTATGTCAGGAATAATTATAAATGAAGATAATATATAGCTTCATGTCTTATACGTACCGAGCTTAGCTTAAATATATAGGGCCATTACGAAGGGAGAAATCGAGAATAGAATACGAAATAACGTCTCGACTGCAAGTATGAAATCTGACGGACATTTTTTATTTACTTCACGCGTCAATAAAACTGCACATGGAAATGCATTGTACAAGTTCATACCTATTTGCAACCGACAGTTCCTGAAATACAAATGAACTCTACGTTGCAATGACTGGTAATAGATCTAGTAGCTAATACATTAGGTGCTATTTTTATTTTATTTTTTTTTTGTAAAAGGCTGGATAAATATTTTATTCAAGCGGCCTTCCAGGAATTGGCGCTATAATGACAAAGGACGGGGTTTCAGCTGAAATTTCGTTTTCAGTGTAAAGCTAATTGTATCTACCTCTGTTCTCTGGCGAGCACGCCGGGAGTGTATGTTGATCAAATCTCTTTAGTGTTTCTCCAGGTTCGAGATGGGGTTGTTACTCTTTCCATAAATGAAGTACTCTCGGCAATAAGAAGCATACTACCTGTCTCAAAGGATTTTTCTCTGTAAATTCCCTTATTCCGTTTTCTCTGAAACGGTTATTCAGAAGACTTTTATATAAGCACTTCCGATTTCTACAACCCACCTTAAATAAAATATCTGTCACACAGGAGTTACGTAAACTAAGCAGATTTCTCAAGTGCAAGGATATAACGCCCAGATGCTCTCATGTCGCCATCAATTCGCAATTTTTCCCGTAGTAAGAAGCCTATGTAAACAGGTATAAGAATGTTTGCTGGACATTAGAAGTTTTGAGACAAAAGAATATAAAGTAAAACTCAGATGGTTAATAGTGGGAGGTCAAGGCAGTCGTACTGAGAGATTTCATATGTGGTACCCACATCAAATATTTCAAATTGATTCGTTGCTATTAAAAATATGAGTTACAAAAGAGGGCATCTGACTCTTTACCTTGAATGAATTTGTAATGAATATGCGGCCAATTTTTAGTTGCCCTAAGCTCGTTTTGTTGTAAAAGTAAATAGTAGTCCCCCCAAGTATTAATTTATTTTTATTATTCTAAAAGACCCTGACCATTAAGCATTGATTTCGCAATTTTTAGAGTTTAACTACGAAGTACATGATATATATGACTTTTGACTCCCCGTGACTCAGCCATCGCAAAAGAAAAGAAAACATTTTTATAGAAAAGAGGATGTAAGCTTCCCAATATAATTGTTTTGTAGTCGTCTTCTAGTTCTCCCGTCTGACCCTCTTCATTATGACCTTCAATAATAAATCTAAGGGATTTTCCTGGTTTCTCTTGGAAAGAGTCCAAGTTTCGTTTCTGTCCATTAAAACTGTCCTCATTAATGTTTCATACATTTTATAGTTTTATATGTTGCAACTAGACTTTTCTTGTTTACAGTACACTTATTTTTCACAATAAGTCAATACTAAAGCCAAATCCTAATGACACCATTCCTTGTTGCATTATCCACTAGCGGTTTTTTTTCCCCACTGATTTTAACAAAAACGTACAGGGAGAGACGTTGGTCATAAAGACATATAGAGACGTTCAATTGCCTTCTGAATGGGACTTTCCAACAATAAAATCTTCAGAAAGTGTGAAGAGAAATCCGTTTGAGGCCGAAATTGTTTTAGTGCCATCCTGCCTAGGTCTTAGCAATAGTCAATATAAGGGGTATATCCATTACACGAATGTCCAGCAATCCCAGATAGTAGATGAGGAAATGTTTGTTCAAACTATAAATGTTTGTCTTTTAACGCTCAGGTGGTCAGTATTATTGTTATTTGAACAGTACTGAACTCAATGTTTAAACGTTTAATGTAAAATTATAACTGACAGAAATCTCACCAGGTTTAATTGGTTTAGTGTTAAGGTGAATTGTAAAGCCTAAATAACTCTATTCTTATGAATCACAATGAATTACATGACCACTCTTATTTATCAAGTTGTTTCCTGAAATAGTTCTTTTGATATTTTGTTCTACCTGAAATATTACTGTACTATGTTATACTTATTACACCTTTTTAATTTGAAGACTTAAATTCACTAAATATGTACATTTATACGTCGCCCTTGGTCTAAATAAGTATGTAACCTACAATATTACTGTACCTCTTGAGTCAGGTTCAAGTGAGAGGTTGCTCCAAAGGAGATATATATTTATTTCGACTAAAAAAATAGGATTCGCCGAAGATTTATTGATGACTATGAGAAATTTGACGGCACATTTACAGCTACAGTGAATACATGTTAGAATATTACTTCTTTCGCGTACATTTTTTTTTTTATATAATTTTCATTGATAAAAATGTTTTTGCCAGAAGTAAAATACAGTCCTGTGTGATCGACTAGAGGCAATAGTAGAGTATTGACATATCGTGGTTATTTCTTTAGATATTTTAAAGCGTTTGATCATGCATGGCCTGCGATATTCAAAGTAATACACAAGCATAAATGCCTAAAGACTTATATTCTTAGTACTTCAAGAGTATTAAGAAGACTTACAAAAAATATAAAAGAAATATGAGGAACATTAGCAGGAGGCGATTATAGTATTTCCTGAAATCATTATAATGCATTATTAATTAACGAAATAAAGAAATAAAAGTGATAAATGTAAGTGGAGGATAGAAGGTTCCGAGGGTAACGGATTTTAAGTCCATTCAGGGTCGTTTGATAATGCATGGTGGCCAGAGGTACAATATGTGTATGCTTAATTCATTTTCTTTACATATAACATAATTTTAGAAACCTATTTTTCCATTGTGCACTATTCATGCACAAATGCTATATTCCTTGTACTTAGCACACATATTATATGACGTACCTTTAATTATAAGACTTTGTACGTACTAAAAATAATAAAGATTATTGATTATTATATTATAAAATTAAGGTTGTAACAAAAAACCAATTAGCTTGTGAACTAAAAAAAAAGAATTTAAGAAAATCCCAGGAATTAAAATTACAATACAACTCCGTGGATTAAGGGGTGGTACGTTCATTAGTCATGCTTTCCTTCATAGTTTAGGGGGTGATTTTCATTACTACTGGTCACACCCTCCCCAAACCTAATGTCAAACCTCTTTTAATATACAACCTTCTTTTGAAAAAATATTTGAGACAATTTTCCATAGCAGGTGAACGATTTTCTTCGAAAGGGCAGTATAAATGACCAGCTTTGTACTAAGTACGTTTTCTTGTGAGTTCTACTTCCACTTTGTTCTTTATTATTGAATAGGGGAACTTGGCCGAAATGAAGGTACATTTTAATAATGGGAATGACCTAGTGCGATAAAAAACAAAGTGGCGTAATAAGTGCTTCTGTGAGTAATTGGAATATTTGTGGTGGCTGCTAATAGCCCAACATTATCCTCCATTATCTTTATCATGTAAATACTAATTCTCTTTACCCATGTTGCAGTCGAGTATAAACTAGTTGTCTGTAGTCACGATTTTATTGATTGATTCACTATGAGCCTTACTCGTTTCTTCAATAATTGCCTATGATTATGAAACGCTGTTTAACTAAGCATTTTATGTCGTATTAATTCTCTAGATTATTATCATCCTGGTCGTTTAGTCTAACTAACTCACTATAGTTACACGCCTTAAGCCACAAAGCCCCCCCCCCTCTCCCATCCCCAAACGATCATTTGAGCAAGACTGTAATAAGAGTACCAATCACGACTTTGTGACGAAAAAATGATTATTTCTACTCCAATTTGAATTATTTCTACTCCATTTTGATCCAGTTTAGCCATTTAATAGGAAATATATTTACTACATAAATTAATTAACCGACATTAGTAAAGAACGCAAAACTTCAAAATATTTCAATTGCTGTAACGCGAATCGAAAGGCTTATTGCTAATTAATATTATTGCTAATTTAAGATTCTATAAATGATGTTATATACATTTTCCCCTTAAGGCTAAGCTTAAATATTGTTTTCAAGAGACCTTTATTATGCGATATACATGCAAATTCGTCGCGTGATGATGTCTTCAATTAAGATTTTAAGTTCTTGTTTCGAAGATGTTTACTTGCTCTATATCTTACTCGATATTTAACTGTTTCAATCAACACTAAAGATCATATTTGTTTTTGGGTGAAGTCAGGCATGGAATAGTGGGGATTTAGAGGGGGAGGGCAGAAAAATTCATAATGTTGTTATTATGAGTCGGATCGTAAAATATTAAAGGACCAATTTTTAAATTAAATTTGCGATAAAATTGGTCCTATTCAAAGCATACAAACGAGGGAAATGTGTGTAGGTGCGGCTTAACGGACTTTTAGTAGACTCCCCTTAAGGAAAATCAGCTATTGAGGTAGTACTCATGACGCGATTATCCAAACATTTCCTCAGTCTCATTCACTGTCCATGGATCTTACCCAGGAGACGAAAATGAGGTCCATTCTAAAGTCAGCTCAAAGACCATCATTAGTCAGCCTGCATATGCTGACTAATGATTGTCTATTAGCCACTATAAGTATGCAGGCTACTACTTTAATCTACCCACAAGGCTTTGCCCACTTACAGGAATGTGAGAATTTAGACAAGGACAGGGTGTATATGTATATGTATATATATTTATATATATGCACACATATATATATATATATATATATATATATATATATATACTCACACACGCATACATACATTCATACATATATTCAGATAATATCTTGGTCTGTTCACGCTCTAACGGTCGCAATTTTATTCTGGTGGTTGCCAAACTCGATATTTAATCATTTTATGTAAAAAGAAAGATCAATGGTGTTATTAGAAGAGATCGGATCATTGGGAGAGGGGGGATGGAAGAGTTTCGAAAATTTAAAATATCTCCGTTATTATGAGTCGGATCGTAAAATGTTAAAGAAGTATCATTTTTTTCGTCACTCAAGAATTCAGCGAGTTATTCGTACTGCTTTGTTTTCATCCTTCATCAATAGCTGATTTCCCTTAGGGGAAATCTGCTAATAAAAGTTTAATTGAGAAGTATGGTTTGGTTTACGATAGAAGGTGTGAATGTTGAGTTTAGTTAGAGGTAGGCGAGGCGATAAAGCAACATAGCGTTGAGCACTGCGGCCAGAGGGCTTACTGTCTGGTTGGGATTGTGGCTTCATCGATTTTCGAGTAAAATTTGATTAACAGCTGCAAGTTCCCTCTGTAGCCGCCCCCCAGCGAGACCCTCTCCTCTGTCGGCAATGCCGCTCCTCCGATATTTTCCACCAAACTTTCTCTTTCATAAAAGAGTCCGTGACGCTTGGGCTGCGGAAATTAAGCAGATTTCCCATCTACTGGTATCAAATACTATTGGTCTCTTATCTCCTTATATTTTCTCAAGGCTTACGGACCGCAGTCCGTCACGCAGGAGCTGCGTAAACTAAGCAGATTTCCCTCGCAAAGTTTAATAATTGATAAACCTACATACTTCTAACAGAACACCAGTGAATAAATACAAACGGTAATAAAAAATCTTTTCCCTCCCTTTCCGGCGGGAAGCTTCTGAAATGTTAACAAATAGGTCAGCCAATGGCTCACCGGAAAGAAAAGCAATAACTGAAACACATCAGAATACAACATATTAATCTTATTAAAAACTATTTACTATATCTAGTACTATAATTTATAATGAACCAGAATAATTTTTTTCTCAATCAATAAAATTTTACAAGTCCAAGAATAAGGGGGCGGGGCAAACGACCATATTTGCATGTATCTCGTATTATAAAGGCCTCTGGAAAGCAATATTTGGTATTTAAGCTTCGAATAATTTGGTTTATTATACAACAGAGTATGGTTTATGTAATACGAGTAAAAGTGGTTGTTTTCTGAAGGCTGAAAACAGAAAAATGCAAATTTCTCGGTTAATGTTCAAGATAGAGAATGAATGTATTTATCAATATTTATAGAAAATTTAATTTGCAAAAAGATTGTTTTTATAAAATTTTTTGATCCGACGTATAGAAATAGATATTTCGATGTTTCAAAATTTCTCCCCTCTAAACCTCCCCCTCCCCTGGTCTGATTTCAGCCGTTAACGACCTTGTTCTTTCTTTTTACATAAAACGACTAAATATCGAGTTTGGTAACGATTCAACAATAAATGCGACCGCTAGAGCGGCAACAGCAATATATATATATATATATATATATATATATATATATATATATATATATATATTGTTGCGTAGATTAAATATACCAGGAACCACCCCTTACTAGTCCCTTCTAGTCCTTCTTGGAAAAGCCTCTGTCTGTTCCTGCTCTCCATTTAAGCCTGTACAGCTAAATATAATTATAGCCGTCTCCCTGGAACTTCTAGACCTTTCTCGAACTGGAACTTTTTATGCCTAGACACTTCAACAAGCATTTAACAGGAAGTCTCACAGTACCCCACAGTCAGTTTACGCTCAGATGTCTTGGTGGACACATCAGTGCTCCAGTGCGCCTTAGTGCAGTGCGGTAAAGTGTTTTTATAAGAAGAACAGTGCTGTGCCGTGACTGTAAGTAACAGTTTAGTGCGTGTTTAAGACAGTGCAGTGCCGCGAAGTAAAGGACAATGAAGTGCCGCGAAGTAAAGGTCAGTGCAGTGCCGTCGTTTTATGTGAAGTTCAGTGACCGCGAGTGAATTATTGGACTGTGAAATCTGAAGAACAGTGACACTATCAGTTTAATACTGTGAGTAGTAATATTTAAACAAGAGTATTTTGAAATAAATTGTGCAGTGATAAACTGTGAAACTTGTGTGTGTGTTTAATATTGCAATCCACAACAACTCTTATTATCAACGTTTATTACTGGTTTTGTAATAAAAACGTAACAATATATATATATATATATATATATATATATATATATATATATATATATATGTAAACACACACACACACACACACACACACACACACACAAATGAGGAAATTTGAAGAAAAATTTCGAAAATTGCGTCATGAGTACGACCTCAATAGCAGATTTCCCTTACTGCTAAAATGAGGGAAGTACAAACAAATCGGTTAATATCTGAGCTACAAAAACATTGTAGTTTTACAAGGTTTGTCTAATATATATATATATATATATATATATATATATATATATATTCCTATCCTACCTATGTTCCTAGGTTTATTTGTCCCTAACACCAAAACTTGTGATCTATGTGCATTCATTTGGAGTTTAAACAGATATCGGGTGTCCTTTAATCTTTACAGCATTCTATTCATCTCTATTGCGGACTTTGCCACCAGTGGAATGAATAGATTTATATGGTAGTTTATAGTAGACCATTAATAGTTTAACAAGACTTGTCCTGTAACATTTTTCAATCCGACTCGTAAGAATCGATATAATTTGCATTTTCGAATTCCCCTCCCTCTGGTCCCCCCCCAAAACCCATGTCTGGCAACAGCTATTAACGAATATGATCTTTAGTGTCGAGTGAAATGCATAAATATGGAGTGAGGTATGGCTTAAATAAAAATGTTCTTGTTAAGAACTCACTATAACGATTTCTTGAAGAGCTCTTGTATTTGGTATTTAATCTTTTAATAATATGGTAAATGAAATCACGGTTTATTATAAGTATGGTATGAGTATGAGAGGGGTTCATTGAAGGGTGAAAATTAAAAAATGAAAATATCTCAGTTAATGTTCAAGATAAAGAAAAAAAAATGTTTATTACGATCATTCATAGGCAACAGAATGTCCAATACGATTGCTTACAATTTTTCGATTCTACGGATAGTAATGGGGATTATTTTCACTTACGGGGACAGATTTTCAAAATTCTCACTCTTTAAACCTCCTCCCTTTCCCTCTGGTCCCATTTCAGGAATCAACCAACAAGATCTTTAGTTTTGTACAAAACGTTTAAATATCGAGTAACGCACGAGCAAAGAAGAAGATCAAAAGAACATTCGTTTTTTTCCTCTTACCTTCAACCATTCAGCAGTAAAATTAAATTACCACCAGTAAAGGCATATTTGGAGAAAATTCCAGTAGAGGCCGGTGTCATTGGACAGCCATTTCTCGGCCTGCATAAGCAGACTAATGATAGACTATTAGCCAGTATAAGTATGCAGGCTACAACTTTAATCTACTCACCAGGCTATGCCCACTCACACGAATGTGAGAATTTAGACAAGGGCGGGGTATATATATAAATTTAGAGCAACCGGAAGTGCAATAACAAATGTCCCTGAGTAGTTAAGTAATTCTAGTCTTGCTCTGAAGAAGAGAAAATAAAATTCTCGAAATATTGGAATAGACTAAAACTTCTTTCATGACCATTGACCACAAATCTCAAAAAACAGCTATATATATACTCGTATATATACATGTGTGTATGTGTGTGTGTGTGTGTGTGTGTGTGTGTGTGTGTGTGTGTGTGTGTGTGTGTGTGTGTGTGTGTGTATATATATATTAGTGCCAGAAATAATTATAGTAGGCATTGGTCTACTTGTTTCAAGTTGACATTCAAGCTTTATGTCAAATTCTTATAATGTATTTTACATCTAATTGGCTTTTTGACCCATCTAATTACCATTTTTTTAAAAAAAAAAACAGAGCGTCATATATCAAGGAAATTGACCTTGGATAGCTCCCAAAAGACGAGCACGAGTATTTATTTTTATCTCAGGCTCGACGATGGATGGCCATTGTATTCTTGTCCCAGACAATAACTCTTCCTTTTCCTTCTTATTTAGCTTGTTAAATAACATTTGACCAAGTCTTATGCCCGTTAGCTAGTAAGCTCGGACCTAAATAGCCCAGGATACGTTGAACTCTACTGCGACACAAAAATCTTGTTATCATTTAGAAGCTAAGTACATATACCGCCAAAATTCAACTGAGAAACTTGCAAGTAAAGAAATTGTGAATTTTTAACAGTTGCTAATTAATAATTAACTCATATTTCAAATGTTATTATGAATTGATAACCGTTATTGATAATGTTATAATGATTATTGATAACTTATATTATATTAACAGGTTATATACAAAGTATTCTATGCTCTAACATGTTTTATTAAATTTCTCGGGTACATTCAACTCCTAAAACAGCAGTGTTGAAGCTTTACAAAATGAAATGTCAGTGACCATTATTTACGATGATCAAAATTGAAAAGTTAAAATAAGATCAGATTTGATACAAACTACAAAAACAGAAAATATATAAATAAAGTAATACATATATTTGCGTCGGTTAGCATGGGAATATATATAAGGAAAGACTTTATAAATAGCATCCCTATTATTATCCCAATTTGAAAAATGTGTTTGGGTTTAGTTTATCAGTAGAGTAATTCGCCTTAGTAGGTAGCATGAATTTCGTTTAAGTAAAAAAAAAATGTAGTACTTAAATCTGCAACTAAAATTAACTGGTTTTGCTTTACTATTTGGAAACTTCTGGACATTTATCATCGTCTCGTATATATATATATATATATATAGCTTTATTGTGTATTACAATTGTTATTTTTTTTTTATTTATTTATACAGGAGCACCCGCATCTTGATGATTTGGCTCAAAGTTTCACAATGTAAAATGAAAACAAAATTATAGAAAAATAACAAAAACTGAACAACAAATAAAAAATTAAATACAACAAATAATCATTAAATACTAGTAATAAAGACAATTAATAAACATAAGACATAAACAAACATAAATAAACACTTGACTAGTGATAAAGACAACAATTTAAAATGTTTTTAATAAAAAAATAAGGTTATTCCTGTATACTAGTACATTTATATTATTATTTTTTTTTTTATTTATTTAGTTTTGTACCCCATAGCGAAGGTTATTGGCATTATTAGGATGATATATTTACTCCTTCATGTGCTTACCTTTTTTGTACTTTTATATTATGGAAAATATTTCTTTAACATCTGATTCTTTCTCATATCCGTGCTTTGTCTAAAGAAGTTACAGTTGCATAATTTTAGGTGAGTATGCAAGATGTTGCGCCTTGATTATACTGTGTATGCTTTACCGCACGACATTTCAGACTTCCCCTATTCCTTTTCATTTTTTCGCGGCGTTAATTGTTTATTATTTCATGAATGAAAGGATTCTTTGTTTATCATTTCACATATGAAATGATTCGTTGTTAATAATATTATAAATATAAAAGATTCATTGTTAATCATTTCATATATGAAATGATTCGTTGTTTATTATTTCATATATGAAATGATTCGTTGTTAATAATATTATATATATAAAAGATTCATTGTTAATCATTTCATATATGAAATTATTCGTTGTTTATCATTTCATATATGAAATGATTCGTTGTTTATTATTTCATATATGAAATGATTCGTTGTTTATTATTTCATATATGAAATGATTCGTTGTTTATCATTTCATATATGACATAGGTATTCATACTTGTTGATTACTGTAGTGCTTTATAATGTCATATTCTTTTTTAATTAATCCTCCGTTGGTAGGTTATGAAAATTGACTGAAAGATTTCTCATTACCGTATGTATTTATTCACTTAATATTCACGGTGGTATTAAGTGTTACCTTCATCTAGATTTTTCTATTGTAAAACACGTGGCGGTGGGGTTCCACTATTTATATAGTCTTATCGAGAAATGAACACTGTTTTAAAGAGCATGCCTACCATCTATTGTACTGTTCCATTAGAAGTTTGTTAATAAATAAAATGTAAACGCTTTTATAACCCTCAGAATAGACTACAAAATTGCATCGGAACCATTGACGATTTCCAGAAAACGATCGAGATTAAAATAAAACGTACACTAATTTTAACAGTAAAATAAAACAGACATCACTGATTTTTAAATTTCTATATTCTAAGGTTATCCGTTTTTACGTTATTCGTTGATGCATGAAACATATGTGCCGCTCAAACTACTGAAAGTGGGGGTCTGACTTGGCGAAAACAGATAATTCCATTCAAATATCAAAACCGAAATTTGTCGAGATTGCGATACTTTCCTTACTTTGTGCATGGAAATAAAAACCCATAAATAAAAGCAGTCAAGTATACCGACTATAAAATTCTGTAGTAAAAACGATACAGGCACCATTCTCGAGAAAAACGAATTATTTTCAATCGTAAAACACGTTAAACGCACTGCACAAATGTATTCGAGCAATAATAATATATTCTTTCTATAAAAACAACGGAGGAGTTAGTGGGGCAAATAATTGTATAGAACCAATCTTATTCCAAATTACAAGTACTATAAATATTTCTATATCCATTTATCCTCTATCTGGAATATTAACCGAGATATTTGCATTCTTCAATTTTCAGCCTTCGACAAGCCAATCAGCCTTGCTCTTGCTCATGTCATATTAATAATAAGCTCTTAAATCATGAACCACTTCATTCCAAGGTTAAATACCAAATATTGTTCATTCAGCTTCTACTTTGTGAGATCTGACGTTCTGTTGACTCTCCCCCCACCTTCTTTTGATCTACTAAAATTTAAGTGGTAACAATAATTCTGTTTTATTATAAGTTAAAGTACTAGATATAGTTCATACTTTTCAATATAATTAAAATATTACATTCAGATATATATCAGTAATTGTTTTTCTTTTCCATCAAGAATAGTTCTATCTATCTGTACAGCTCTAAGCGATTGACAAAACTGGTTGTTTACAATTCAGACGCTTTCCGTTGGTAGGTTATGAAAATTGACTGAAAGGTTTCTCATTACCGTATGTATTTATTCACATAATATTCACGGTGGTATTAAGTGTTACCTGCATCTAGATTTATCTATTGTAAAACACGTGGCGGTGGTTTTTTTTCACTATTTATATAGTCTTATCGAGAAATGAACACTATTTAAAGAGACTGTCTACCATCTATTGTACTGTTCCATTAGAAGCTTGTTAATAAATAAAATCTAAACGCTTTTATAACCCTCAGAATAGAATACAAAATTGCATCGGAACCATTAAAGACTTCCAGAAAACGATCGAGATTAAAATAAAACGTATAGAGTTGAAACAACCCAGAGGTAGTTTTTATAAAAATAAAGCGCTTTCGTATTTATTACCGGTTTAGCGATTGGGAGAATATTTGTTTTTTATTAAATTTCCATTAAGGAAAATCATCTATTTTGTACTACTCTTAAATTTTCCTCAAATTTCCATCGATGCTACCTAGGTATGACGATAATGAGATTGTTACTCGTCTGTTACCGCTCTAGCGCCCGCAATTTTTTTTTATGAACGTTACTAAACTTGATATATATAAGCGTTTCATGCAAAACTAAAGGTCAAGTTCCTTAACGGTTGAAATAGGACCACGGAGGAAGTTTTAAATTTCTTTATTCTTAAAAATTCATTATCGAGGATTTTACTCATGATCAGAAGAAGGGTAACTAGTTGATAGAAAGAAGGTAATTGGAGACGTTTACTAGGTATGTGAATCAAGGTGATGATGCTAAAAGAAGATAGGAATATGTAGTCCTTTGTACTGCTTTGCATATATAGGTAAGTAACTAAGGTACCCCCGGCTTCGCTCGGGAAATCATTAGAAGCATAGTAATGACGGTATTTTTTTTTTTTTTGGTAAGGGTTTTATTTGCACAATATTTTTATATTTCTCCGTCTCCATGTTTAGGACATATACCTGAATATTTTGAAACTATAGCCGACCTAGAGAATTTTTTAGCCCTGAAGATTAAGAAGAAAAAAAAGAAAGCTTATACTCATGGAAATTCTAATACTAACTCACATACAGATTTTCGTTTAGTCGTTGATGTCCAATAAAACTGTTGATTCCTGCTATAGTTTTTGCGTGAATCTCATTTATACTTCCTTATACGACTAAAGTGTAAATCACATATGTTACTTTAAAAATCAAAATAAACAACTTTTGTTATGAGCATGTTTGCCGAAAAACGAATAGAAAACTAAATAGCGCTATTTTTCATTTGAGGCCTTCCTTATAACCCCCACTCCTGTTCGAACCAAGATATTTTAATATAGTTTATGATCAGGGAGGTATATTACAGTAAATTACATACAGAGTTTCTTGGAGTTCGATTCAGTCTTTTATGCTTTAAAATTGTTGACTCCCGCATTAGTTTTTAGTATATATCTCATTTACACTTTTTTATAAGACACAAGTTTATAAAGCAAAAGTTACTCTAAATAACAAAATAAACAACTTTTGTTATGTGAATATTTTCCGAAGACCCATTAGCAAACGAAATATCGCTATCTTTAATATCAGGCCTCCCTTATAACACCCACTCCTGTTCATCTTAGAGAATACTAGTATAGCCTATAGTTGGGTTAATAGTAATATATGTACCAAGTCATATGCGTGAAAAGGTAACATACAAGCAGAAAATACTCACAAACAAAGAAGAAATTTCGAGAAACAAATCAATGTACAGACTGACGTTACAATTATATATAAATATATAGATGAAGAGATAGACTAAAGTGTAAATACCATATGTTACATTAAATCTCAAAATGAACATTTTTTGTTATGCTCATATTTGCCGAAAAACGAATAGAAAACTAAATAGCGCTATTTTTCATTTGATTTCACACTTATAACCCCCACTCCGGTTCGAGCATAGAAATTTATAAGATAGGTAGGATTGAATTAGGAATGCCCATTTATCGAGGACTTTTTTTTTTCTTTATCAGAAAATGTTTCAATATGCCTACATTTTTAACCGCCGATTTATTGAAATTGAAAGACGTGCTTCTCGGTGACAAATACATAAATGCAGTACTTAACTTAGAACTTTTTTTATGCAGTTCTTAACTGAAATACATCTAATAACAAATGGATAAACGTTTACATCATAAATGATTAGAGAACATATAGAACTCATCATCCAGATGGCACTGCTCGTAGGTCGGGACGAGTATCCACATATGGACCGCACTTTCTTACCACCTTCTTCAAAACCAGTTTCCTTCAGATACCTTCCGAAGTAGCAACATTTCCTTAGAATCGGCCTTTTAGCTCCCTGTCACAATCCCAGCCGTATACAGCCCCCTTGACAAGCCAGTTTGCTCTTTTACCTTCGCTGTATTCAACCGGTGCCTTCTTCTTTTCATGCCTGTTGGCGATTATAAATCCAAATACCCTTAGAGGAACTCTTCCACAGTTGACATCTGGTAGAGTCCTCCAACAAACTCTCTAGAATTTCCCTTCTAAAATCCTTACCTCATTCTCCTCAATATATTGGTCACTATCCCGATCAAATATTTTATTCCAATCCCAAATACTTGTAATGGTTTACCGAGCGAGGTCTATCTTCTGACTAGTGTTCAGAACCAGTTTTAAGCCTAACTCAATAACGCCAGCCTAGAACATGGAAATTTCATATTTACTATTGTTTAACGTCGAGTTTTTCACCACACTGTTTGATTGAACCGGATCAGGTGGGAGGGGTTTAGATGAGGGCGAATATTAAAAATTTATAATTTCTCCGTAAGTATTAGAGATGCAAGAAAAAATTGAGATATGTCTGTAAACTGAAGAAATGAGCATAAATTATATTATATGAAATCTTTTGATTAAGTGCTTTGGAATTTCGCTGACACATATACCGACAATCATAAATCTATTTATCACGTCACCTTCTTCACATACTAAAATGTCTAAAATATTTACATATATTTAACTTAACTAATCTATGCCGGATGGACAAAAAAAAAAAAAAAAAAAAAAAAAAAAGAAAGCTTCAAATGGCTATTCAAATCATTTTAATTTCTCAACTAGTTTCGCGTCAACATGACGGCTCGTCAGGAAAAGGTCTACTAAACTAACGGCTACATTTTTCTCTATGCCCTTCCATTAGCCGTATCAGTCGGAGAATGGCTTACAAGTATGGCCGGTCAAGTCAGCTAATTTATATCAATACGTCACGAAGTAAAAATATATTGATTATCCCTAATGAAGTTTAGTCTAAATCGTAAATGAGAAATGAATAATTGACAAACTAACAGTTTAAAGTTTCTAATAAATTAAAATATATATAATGCATATGTTTTATTCCTGTTTCCTTATTGATCGCCCTTTTTATATTTTTTATGATGTGCATATTGAATAATAGAAAAAAAGGCTAGTGGAAGGTCATAGGGAAAGGTGTAGCCGTTAGTTTAATTACTTTGTGTAGTAGAACTTCTGATGAGGCGTTATATAGTTGAGAAATACAAATGATTTGAATAAACATTTGAAGTTTTCAATTTTTTCTTCGTTAACCTCCCGCCAAACTTTAATTAAGTAAAGTCAATAGGCCATATTTTCACAAACAATGTTGACTAAAGACTTCCTAATCTTGATAACACTCGTGAACCATCGGACAAGAAAAAACCCTGACCTACCTACATAACTAAACCGTAATAAACATTTCTCCTAGCCAGAGACGAACAAAAAGCAAATGAAAAACTTACCACGTCCAACAAACCACTATGGGATACTAGAGAAAAAAATTCAATCCTACAAACCCTCATCCCATCTTCATCGGACGATAGCTCTTGGCTATAATCCGAAGATGAAATAGCCACTTCGATCGGCCAAGACCTAGCCAATGCTTTTATTTCTCATAGTGTTATCTATGACCCCGATCACTCCCTCCCTGTTTCTAGTCAATGAGATACCCCCTACCATCCAAAAGCATTCTTTCTCAAAAAGCATCCTACTCAATCTAACATCTACTGCTTAAAAAAATTCAACGGTGCTACCTCATAATAACTATAGTGCAAAACAAGTTTAAGCAGAATTTCATCTCTTCATCTGTAATATATATACATATATATATATATATATATATATATATATATATATATATATATAATTGTACCGTCAGTCTGTACATTGATTTGTTTCCGCAAATTTCAAGATCTTTTTTTTCCAAAGACACGATATCTGTAATTTGTGGCTATGGTGTTTGTTTGTTACCTTTCCACGCATAAACGGCTTAACCGAATTTTATGAAACTTGGTACGTATATTACCAGCAATCCAACTACGGGCTATACTAGTATTATCTAAGATAAACAGGAGTGGGGGGGGGGTTATAAGGGGGGCGTTATAAGAGATATTTCGATTGCTAATGGGTCTTCGGAAAATATTCACATAACAAAAGTTGTTTATTTTGTTATTTAGAGTAACTTTTGTTATATAAACTTTTGTCTTATAACAAAGTGTAAATGAGATATATACTATAAACTAATGTGGGAGTCAACAATTTTAAAGCACAAAAGACAGAATCGAACTCAACGAAACTCCGTATGTAATTTACTATTGACACCTCCCTGACTATAATCTTTATTAAAATTTCTTGGTTCGAACAGGAGTGGGGGTTATAAGGAAGGCCTCAAATGAAAAATGGCGCTATTTAGTTTTCTATTGTTTTTTCGGCAAATATGCTCATAACGAAAGTTGTTTATTTTGATATTTAAAGCAACATATGTTATATACACTTTTGTCGTATAGCGAATTATAAATGAGACACACGCTAAAAACTATAGCAGGGGTCAACAATTACCGGGTGTACAGAAAGTTCTAAGCCTGATTTCAACTTACATATTTTTATTTTTCAATATAGTCCCCCTCAACAGCAACGCACTTATTCCACCGCTTTTTCCAACATCTGTAACCCGGTCAAAAAAAAAAATTGTTGTCAAAACCTTCCAAAACAACCTTGACAGCTGAGGTATCATAAGTACACCAGGCTTAGAACTTTCTGTACACCCCGTATATTGGACACAAACGACGAATCGGAAGTCAAAGAAACTCTGTATGTGAGTTAGTATAAGAACTTCTTTGAGTGAAAGCTTTTTTTTTTTTAATCTTCAGGGCTAAAATATTCTATAGGTTGGCTGTTGTTTCAAAATATTCGGGTATATGACCTTACACGGAGATGGGGAAATGTAAAAATATTGTGCACAAAAAAGCTTTGTCAAAATAAATACCGTCATCATTATGCTTCTAGTGATTTTCCGAGCGATGCCGGGTACCTTAGCTAGTAACTTATATATGCAAAACACTAGTACTATTCCTTTCCTCTTTTATCATCATCAGCTTGATTCACAAACCTAGTAAACGTCTCCAATTACCTTCTTTCTACCAAGCAGTAAGCCTTCTCCTGCTTATGAGTAAAAATAAATGGGCACTCCTAATTTAATCCATCATATCTTATAAATGTTTTCAAGTCTCCTACGGTCCTCCCAGACCATCCTCAGTTTGGTGGTGTACCGCAAAGTGGAATCGTTAGCCTTCACCCTGTTACTAGTTTACTCGGCTTAATTATATTCCATTCCACAGTTCCTTCCGAATGTTTGCAAATGGGAGACCGAGATTAACTTTTAATAACAATATTACTTAAAATATTTACTTCGATCACCCATTGAAGATAGAACCCCATAAAAAAAGTACGTCGCGAAGAATCTGCGTAAACTAAGCAGATTTCCCACGTGGAGTTTTAAAATAAATGAATCTATTAACTGGTAGCACTTAACACCTATGTGAATATTAAGTGAATAAATACAAATGAAAATGAGAAATGATTCAGGCAATTCATATTTTAATAACTTCCACACAGGAAGCGTCTGAATTGTAAACAAACAGTTCACTAAACTCTCAGAGCTGAACAGATACATAGAAATATTCTGGAACAGAAATAAAAACATTTACTGAAATATATCTGAATATAATACATTAATTTTATTAAAACATATTTATTAAATATAGTACTGTAATTTATAGTGAATCGGAATAATCTCAATCACTCTAATTTTAGTAACCCAAGAAAAAGAGAAGGGGGGGGGCATGAGAACTTATTTGCATGTATCTCATTTAGAAAAGATTAGTTGAAGAGACTATCTGGTATTTCGGTCTGAAATAAGACGGTTCATGATATATTAGCTTATTCTTAACGTTCGATGAATGAAATTGAGGTTTTACTGAAATCTAACAAATATCTCGGTTAATACTAAAGATAGAAAAAAACATGTACATAACAATATTTATAGATCAGGATGAAAAAATACCTGCCAGAATACCAACTCAGAATTTATAGAATATTTAATTTTTAATAATGTTGATTCTATACAATTTTTCGGTATGACGTATAATAACAGAGATATTTCGAAATCCTCCCCCACTGGTCCACTTTCAGCCGTTAACGAACTTGATCTTTAGTTTTACATAAAAGGTTTAAATATCGAGTTTGGTAACGATCGAACAAAAATTGCGGAAAAAAAATTAGAAAACTTATCTATGACCACAGACGTTCCGTTCTCTTGTGCTTTTATTGTTGTCCTAATATTCTGGAGAACGTATATCGTTTTAAAGATTCTTCTCTCGTCAACTGAAATAATTTGTTACGTAAATGCTTAATTGGCAACCATAATAGTAAACGCATAAATTTGACCTTTCAGTCTTTCCTATACGAAACCTTTTAACTGTGCAGACTGAAGGGTTGAAAGCTGAAATTAAACTTCCAGGATCGATGCCCGCGGAACAGTGACAATAATTGGCATACGAGACTTGTTTCTATTCAGGGTCTTTCGATAAAGTCGTTATGAACTTTCAAGGTAAATAGGAGTCGGAACTTTGCTCAAGTTTATAAGCTCATGAACCAACACACATTCACGGGTTATAAACAAATTTTGTTTGTAAATATGAAACTCAAACGTAGTTTTTATTACTAGAATTAATGCTGTAAGAAAGTTAATAATAAGGAGCTGAATTTGGAGGAAGTTATCCAATCAGATGACACTCTTTAACTTCAAATGACATTTTGTTTATTTAATAAATCGCCATGGTACCATCTTCAAGACCGTCAAAAGTTGTTTTGAGTTAGTCAGTAGGTTTTATACGTCTTTTATCCGTATTGGGCCATTTACGTTTTAGCAGATTTCCCCTAAGGTCGTATTCATGACGCGATTTTCGAAAAATGTCTTCAAATCTCCATCGATCCTAACCAGGAGATCAGTAAAAAAAAGATCAAGTTCGTTAATGGCTGAAATCGGAATAGTGGGAGAGGGGTTAGAGGGGGGATTTTCGAAAATTCAAATTATCTCCGTTACTATACGTCGGATCAAAAAATTGTATAGAACCAATCTTATTGCAAGTTAAATTTCTTTAAATATTGTTATATATATATATATATATATATATATATACATATATATATTTGTTCTCTACTCTTGAATATTAACCGAGATATTTGCATTTTTCATTTTTCTGCCTTCAGAAAACCCCCACTTCTACTCATGTTACATAAACAATACTCCGTTATGTAATAAACCACATTATTTGAAGCTTAAATATCATAAATTGTTTTCAAGAGGCCTTTATTATACGAGATAAATGCGAATATGTTATGGTGAGGCCCCCTTCTTAAGTTTCTTATTATCATTTGTATTTATTCACTTAATATTCGCGGTAGTGTGTTACCAGTATGTAGATTTATCTATTGTTAAACATCACGAGGGAAATCTGCTTAGTTTACGCAGCCCCTGCGTGACGGACTTTTTTAGTGAGGGTCTGTTTATTTACACCTTAGGTCTGTCAAAGGAAGGGTATTTTTAAAGTGTGTCCACATAAATTGTTTTCGTCTAGTAGGTCGTTGTCCTTTATCCGTATTAGGTTGTTTAGATTTTAGTATGTTTTTTTTTGGTTTTGGCCTAGTATTGTTGCTTTAGTACCAACCCTTTAATTGACATATCGCATATGCATCATTCCCTCCCGTGAAAAACCTATTTATTTTGCAAGGGCGTTCGTGACGATTTCAATACAATCCTGGTCCTTTGAAATTATTATTCATTATTTGGTATGTACCACTTTATAGTCCCATATAGTATCATTTGTTTTCAATGTATATCGACGAATACGGACAACTTAATTAACGTAACTACACACAATTTCCCTATTAAAATGGGATGGTCAAACAGACAAATACTCTCCCTCAAGTGATGATATGCTGCTATTATTTAATCAGCCGAAGAATAGTTTCGTTTCACAATAAAATACATACAGTTGGCCAGGGCATTCTCATTTAACAGATTTCTCTTAAGGGAAATCAGCTATTGAGGTTACATTCATGACGCGATTTTTCAACATTTCTTCCAATGTCCATCATGTGTGATCAGTACCAAACTCAACATTTAAACGTTTTATATAAAACTAAAGTTCAAGTTGGTAAACGGCTGCAATTTGATCAGTTGGAGGGGTGGGGGCGCATTTCGAAAATTCAAAATATCCTCGTTATATGATGTCTAATCGAAAAATAGTATTTAAAAAATATTATTGCATATTTATGTTGTATAAATGTGGTTATATACACGAGTTCTCTAGTTTAAATATAAACCGAAATATTGGCATCTTTTAGATTTTAGCCTTCGGAAACCGCACATTAAAAATAAGAGAATATTTCTTGAAATATCTTATTCCTAACTTAATTAACATTTGTAGTTTTCATTAAACCTTTTCTACGTGATATAAATGGATTATATAGTTTCTATAGAGCTTTATATTCACTTGAACGATCCCAAAACCAATATTTAAACGATTAATATAAAGAAAAAATTGGTTAATGACCATAATCAACAGAGAGTGTCAACAGAAAAAAAAATATATGTTCATTATTTTGAGTCGCCCTGAAAAAAACATTTTAAGGGTCAATTGGGCGACTTATAGGAAAGAAATTTTAGAAGTACTAATAAAATTGCTAACTCCCGCTAGAGTTTTAGCGTATATCTCGTGTTTACTTTAATTTACGGCAAATGTGAATGTTACAAAAGTTACCCTAAATAACAAAATGAACACCTTCTAATATGCGCAAGTTTGCAGAAAAGCAATAGGAAACGAAGTACAGTGATTTTACATATAAAGCGTCCCTTACAACTCCCACCCTAAGTCGTCTCTAGAAATTTTGATATAGCTCATAATAATAGAAGAGTTAATGCTAATTCAAATACCGAATTTTATTTAGTCCGGTATAGTCATTAGTGACCAATAAAATTCTTGACACCCACTATAGTTTTTAGAGTATAACCCATTTATACTTCGGTATACGACAAAAGTGTTTATAACAAAAGTTACTCTAAATAACAAAATAAACAACTTTTGTTATGTGCATGTATGCCGAAAAAGCCATACAAAACGAAATATCGCTTTTTTTAATTTCTAGCCTTCTTTATAATCCCCACTCCTGTTCGTCTCAGAGAAAATTAATATAGCCTAAAGGCTAATTTGGATTAGTAGTAATGTACATACAAAATTTCATAAAATTCCGTTCGGCATGAAACGGTAACAAACAAACAGACAGACACCAGAGAAACAAATTGAAGTTATCGTGTCTAAGATATGTGAAACGAAAAGGTATCCTGAAATTTGCAGAAAAAAAAATCAATGTACAGATAGGGGTTACAATTATGTATATATTTGCCTGTTAACGCTCTAGAGGTCGCAATTAGCAGATTTCCCTTAGGGGAAATCAGCTGTTGAGGTCGTAATCATGACCCAATTTTTGAAAAATGCCCTCAAATGTCCATCGATCCACCCTAGAAGATGACAAAAATGAGGTAAATTCAAAACTGTAATCTCTCTGTCTCTCTGTCTCTCTCTCTCTCTCTCTCTCTCTCTCTCTCTCTCTATATATATATATATATATATATATATATATATATATATACACATACACACACACACATCAAATATTGTTCTCATTGAACATTTACTTTTTGAGATAAATTCAACTACAGCCTATGCGTGACGAACTTGTTTTGTTTGATCGCTACCAAGCTCGATATTTAATCGTTTTATGTAAAACGAAAGACCAAGTTCGTTAATAGCTGAAATCGGACCAGGGGGAGGGGGAGGTTTAGAGGGGAGAAATTTCGAAACATGGAAATATCTCTGTTACTAAACGTCGGATCGAAAAATTGTATAAAAGCAATCTTATTGCAAATTAAATTTACTATAAATATTGTTATATACATTTATTCTCTATTTTGAATATTAACCTAGATATCTGCATTTTTATTAAGTGTGTGGGGATAACGGACCAGATGAGTTCAGCTATTATCGGTTCAGTAAGTAAGATCCGCCGAAAATTTGTTTGGCTGATTCCGTAACTGTTCGGCTCTCTTGAAATTATTTTATAGACTGGTGCAAGCTTATACTTTGTGAGATACATGCAAATATGCTCTGTTGATCCCACCTTTTATTTAGTTCTTGGACATCTAAAATTTGAGTTATTAAAATATAAATTATTCTGATTCATTATACATTTCAGTACTAGATACAGTAAATAGTTTGCAATAAAGTTAATATGTTATATTCAGATATATATATATATATATATATATATATATATATATATATATATCAGTAATTGTTTTTTTTTTCTAGAATATATCTATCTATCTGTTCAGCTCTGAGTGGTTGGCAGACATATTTGTTTACAATTCAGAAGCCGTTTCCGTTGAGAGCTTATTAAAATTATCTGAAGGATTTCTCATTACCGTTTGTATTTACTCACGGTGGTGTTAAGTGTTAGCAGTATGCAGATTTCTCTAATGTAAAACTTCACGAGGGGAATCTACTAAATTTACGCATCCCCTGCGTGACGGTTTTTTTTTTAAATCACGAAAGATTTCTTCTAGGATATATTTTATGAGGTAGCGTGCCAGCAAAGTTTCGTTGATATTGATACCTTGGAAATTGGTGCTCTTGATTTTAGTTCGATATCCCTTGACCTCTAACTTCTCAAATTTCTAGAATTAAGTTTTAGAACTTGGAGCAGGGATAGAAGTGGAGTCCAATCACCAAGGCATGTCTCAAATCACCAAGTTCCTAATTAGCTTAGTTAGTTAGTTCGTTACCTAACCAACGGCTTCTTCATAATTTCCTGATCAACATTTCATATTACTTGTGGTATTTGTATTATAGAGCAGACGGTAGAACTAAATTGTTTCAGGCCCTTATTTAATTAGGCTTGAGTTTACATATTGATATGTTACCATTAGCACTTAACATAACTGATCCTTATATGTATTTATCCACCATTTGTTCACAACATATGTTTTTAAAGAGTCTCATTAATACCTATTAATGTATAGAATTCGATACCATCCCCAAATAAAACATAACTATTTTGAGATTTTGGTCTCATAAAGGCTACTAGCAGAATGTTAAATAAAACCAGAACCCTCCAATTATGTTCACAATTATATTGACTAATGCCCAGTAAAGTAGGTACAACTTACTAATTTAGTACAGTTACTAAGAAAAGCATATGAAGCACTTTTGAAAAAAAAAAAAAAAAATGATAAAATGCAATAATGCAATGGTTTTATGAGGCCGGCAAAAAAAAAAGTCCATCACGCAGGGGCTGCGTAAACTAAGCAGATTTCCCTCGTGAAGTTTAACAATAAAACGTTAAATCTACATACTAGTAACACAACACCACCGTGAACATTAAGTGAATAAATACAAACGGTAAAATGAAATCATTCAGTCAATTTTAATAACCTGCCGACGGGAAGCGTCTGAAATGTAAAAAAAAACAGGTATGCCAACTTTTCACCGGAAAGAAAAACAGTTACTGAAATATATCAGAATATAACATTAATTTTAATAAAAAGCATTTACTATATCTAGTCCTGTAATTTATAATGAATCAGAATAATTTTTATTTCAATTAATCAAATTTTAGTAGTCCAAGAACATAAGACGAAGGGGGCGTCACCAGAACATATTTACATGTATCTCGTGTAATAAAAGTCTGAAAACAATATTTGGCATTGTGGCTTCAAATAAAGTGGTTTATTTTATAAGTGAGTATTGTATATGCAACATGAGTAGAAGTGGGGCGGGGGGTTTCTGCAGGCTGGAAACTGAAAAATACAAATATCTCGATTAATATTCAACATAGAGAATCATTGTATATAATAATATTTATAGTACTTTTAATTTTCAATAAGATTTATTTTATACACTTTTTCGATCCGACGTATAGTAACAGAAATATTTGGAATTTTCCAGAATTCTCCCCCTTTAAACCCCCTCTCTCCCTGGTCCGATTTCAGCCGTTAACGAACTTGATCTTTCTTTTTACATAAAACGATTATTTATGGAGTTTGATAACGATCCATACAGTTTCAGCATTGAATTACATAGATGAATTTGTGTGAAATTTTGTCATGTAAGTAACCTCAATAGTTCGTAGTTCTAAAAAAACCTCTATAACATAATTTTCGCGTGACTTCTTCGATTTCCTATTAACAAAATCTTTTGTTCAACATTATTTATAGTTGAGCAGTGTCATACGATGGAAAATTATATTGGATCACTGTTCTAATGCATGAGATCAAAAATATGATGACGAAGAATAAAGAAGATCTTATAACATATCTTTTGAATGCCTAATAAGCATGGAAAATTTTTCAGTTCATTATTTCCGCCCAGTCTCAACCTTTTCCTCCCTCTTAGATCGATTTCGATCAAAAGGACAGGTGCACAACCAGATGGAAAAGCAGCCCTAAATATTAAATTTCAACATCCTAAGGCCTGTCGCTGTTGAGTTATGTCAGATACGAATACTTTTTATTTCCCTCAAAAAAAGAAATACTATGCTCACACATAAAAAGTCTTTAAATTATATAGTCGAGAGGAAAATTAATGTTTTCAAAAATGGGCATAATGGTAGTTCTGCCTCTTAAAAAAATTATAGCCCACTTTAAATTATTAATTTTTAGCATATTTTCTCTAAGGGAAATGAGCTGTTGAGGTCGTACTCATGACGCGATTTTCGAAAAATTCCTCAAATGTCCACCTATCCTACCCAGGAGATGATGAAAATGAGGTCCGTTTAAAACTATATATATATATATATATATATATATATATATATATACATATGTATATTTATGTATCCGTTAACGCTCTAGCGGTCGCAGTTTTTGTCTGATCGTTATCAAACTCGAAATTTAAACGTTGTATGTAAAAATCAAGATCAAATTCGTTATTAGCTAAAATCGAACCAGTTGGAGGAGGGGTTTCGAGAATTGTGAAAATTCGAATTATCTCCTTTGTTATGCGTCTGATCGAACAATTGTATAAAATCAATGTTATTGAAACTGTCATGTTCTATAAATGTTGTTATATTCATGTTTCTCTAAATTGAATATTAACCAAGATATTTCCATATTTTAGTTTTCGGCAATCAGTAAACCACCTCTCCTACTTATGTCATATTAAAAAAATTTTGTTTTATTAAGAATCACTTTATTTGGATCATCAATACCAAATATTGTTCTCATGGAACTTTTACGTTTTGAGTAAAATGCAAAATCGTAACGCGCATTGGAAAGGTGCTTAGTTAACGCAGCCCGAGCGACACCGACTTTTTATTCTGTTATTTATTACTTTAAGTACAACTCTTGATTTCTAGTAATCCTTCAGTATTAGTCCTTATCGCTTAACTTCTACATGTTGTTTCGTTTATCATTATAGCCTCTTCAGGGCCTCAATATCTAGAAGAAAAATCACGCCTCATGAAACCTACTTCAGAGATAGCCACATCAAGACTAATAGAAAATGGTGGAAGTTATAGAGAAACCATCACCTGATTTAGAAGCTTACAGAGATATCGACTCCCACATGAAATATTGTCCTGATAAAGCCCAATATAACGAACCTATTGATTTCATGCCCATCTATTGATATTTAAAAGATTGTTTGCATTACATAGGGATTAAATTAAGTCAATTTATAGTGAAAAATATAATTCCAAAAGCAGTTGTTGTTTATCATACTGTGAATACAGAAAAAAGGATCCATTTGATAAATTTGTCTCTTTGAATTTGTTCCGTTTTCATATTTCCGTACAATTTGACCCAGATTCCTACAAATAATGTAATCCTGCTTGCTTGTAATGGGTTGTAATTAATTAAATCACCTGTTTCGTTCTTTTGTTTTCATGTGTAATATAAGTGGTTATATGTTCAACAATAATTTCATCGAGCTTCATATTAAAGCAGCTATTGCAGGCCGCAAAAGTTTACGCATTTAGTCAATTTCAATGGAATTAAGATTTCTCTCATTGATATTACAAATTGGATTTGTACTAATTTTTAATTTCGTTTATTTGCTTTTCGTAAACTTTGTTATTGTAGAAATGTCTTCTTGTATTGCTTTATTCTTTCTTTAATATCTCTCTTAGCCAGAGTATTAAAAATTTATTCTTCAATTCGTTGAGAGCCGTCTTTGAGTAATAGTGTTGCATTACATGGACTGAAGTTACAATCGATTCTATAAATATTGTTCTTACTCTATCTTTATTATTAACTCAGATATTTGCATTTTTTTTGGTTTCAGCCTCCCCCCAACTGCCACTCTTCTCTTATTCATGATAAGCTGATAATTCGTGGAACGTCTTATTCCTGGGTTAATTATCACAAATGGTTTCCAACGAACTTTAATTTTGTGATATACATGCTAATACGCTCGATATGATGTCACCAATAAAGAGTATAATTTCAATATTCACTTCATCGATACCATACTCAATATATGAACAATTCATTTATAGTTGAAGATACCATTTGTTAATGGCCGTAATTGAACTACGGGGGAGGGATTAAAAAATCAAATTCGAAATATCTTCATTGAGATAGAAAAATATGATATAATCTAAACTCATAAATTATTTAGTATCCTAATAATTGTTTCTTGAATTTGAAATTTAAGCAAGTTATTTGTATTTTTAGAAGATTTCCTTTAAGGGAAATCAGCTATTGATGTAGTCAAGACGCGATTTTCGAAACATTTCTATCGATCCTACACCGGAGATAACGAAAATGAGGTCCGTTCAACACAATATGTAAGTGTCTTTGTCTGTAAAGCCACAATTCTTTTTATCGTTGCCAAACTCAAAATTTAAACGATTTATGTAAAAATAAAGATCACGTTCGTTAATGGCTGAAATTGGACCTGTGAGAGAGGGGCTCAGGAGGGGATTTTGAAAAATTAAAAATTTTCTGTTATTATAAGTCAAATCTAAAAAGCGCTAGCACCAATTTTATTGAAGATTTTATGTTCTATAAATATTGTTATATATGGTTTTTTTCCGCTATCTTGTTTATTAACTGAGATATTTGCATTTACTAGCATTCAGCCTTTAGTAAACCCTCTCCTACAAATGCCATATTAACAGAAAGCTGTTATATCATTGTCCACTTTATTTGCAGATTAAGTACCAAATATTTTCTTTCCCTGTGTCAGATAGATGCTAACGCGTAGTATGATGATTTTATGAATTAAGATTTTGATTCGAAAATGTTTATTTGATCTTAACCATCATATGACAGTGTTCAACTATAAATGATGATGAACAAAACATTTTGTTAATAGGAAATCGAGGAAGTCACGTGGAATCCACATTAGATTTTAGCAGATTTTTATTTATGTAGGAAAATTATGTTATAGAGGGTTTTTTTTACTAGGTACTATTGAGGTTACTTACATGACAAAATTTCACAATTATTCTATGTAATTCAATGCCAAAGCCATTGGGATCGTTATCAAACTCCATATATCGTAGTTTTATGTAAAAAGAAAGATCAAGTTCGTTAACAGCTGAAATTGGACTAGAGGGAGGGGGGGGTTAGAGGAGGAGAATTTGGAAAATTCCAAATATCTCCGTTACTATACGTCGAATGGGAAATATGTATAGAATCAATCTTACAGCAAACTAAATGTACTATAAATATTGTCATATACATTAATTCTCTATCTTGAATATTAACCGAGATATTTGCATTTTCCAGTTTTCAGCCTTAAGTAAACCCCCCACTTCTACTTGTGTTACATAAACAATGCTCTGTTATAAAATAAACCACATCATTCGAAGCTTAAATACCAAATATTGGTTTCAAGAGACATTTATTATACGAGATACACGCAATTATGTTCTGGTGACCCCCTTCTGTGTTTTTGGACTACTTAAATTTGATTGAGATAAAACTGATTCTGATTTATTATGAATTACAGCGCTAGGTTTAGTAAATTGTTTTCAATAAAATTAATGTTATATTCAGATACATTTCATTAATTGTTTGTCTTTCCGGTCTATCTATAAAGCACTACGAGGCTGGCTTGCCTGTTTGTTTACAATTCAGCCGCTTTCCGTTGTTATTAACTTGTACAAATTATTAACTTGTATTGTACATTTATTGAGCATTCATGGTAGTGTTACCTGTATAATTATCTATTGTAAACCTTCGCGTGGGAAATCTGCTTAGTTTTACGCACCCCTGCGTGACGGAGTTTGAAATATCTTATCAGCGCTCAAATATTTCACACGATCCAAATGAGTCTTTGAACTACAAGGCACATTTATTAATAATATCGAGTGCAATACGAGGACTGAGGTGAGAAAATCGGGAGGTTCTCCGCGTGAAATGGAAAGTACAGCAAATATTTACGAATCGTTTTACGAGATCAAAAAGTGAAAAATACAAACAAATGAATGTCATACTGACCCACTGAGTGCTGGGGAAACTAGGTAGAAAGAGCCGCTTCTCCAGTTTAAGCTCCACTCCGTTAAAAAAAGAAAAAAAAAACTTTTAACGAACACTCCCCCTTATCCTCACTCGATTCGAGGTCAGTCCATCTCTCCTTCAAATATTCTTAAATTCCGTTCAATTGGAAAACTTCTTAATCCGGCTTTTCACTGTTGAAGCGCTACAAGGTGAACTGCTAGCCAAGTTATAACCGAACAACGGGAATTACGTCTTCAATGTATTCGACATCGAAAAAAATCATATCTCGTTTTTAAGAAAAAAGTATTACCATGTCTGCATTTTAGCAGAGTTAAGGTAAATCAGCTAGTAAAGTTACTCATGAAGCAATTTGCGAAAGATTTTCTTAAAATTTTCTTCCTACCCAGTAGATAACGAAAATGAGTTATGTTCAAAATTATATATATATATATATATATATATATATATATATATATATATATACACACACACACACACATGCACTTGTCTGTTACTGATCTAGCGGTAGCAATTTTTGTTTGATCCTTACCAAACTCGGTATATAAGTGTGTCATGCAAAACTATAGGTCACTTCGTTAATTTCTGAAATCGAAGCAGAATTAGAGGCGGTCTAGTGGTGTGAATTTCGAAAATTTGAAATATTTCTTGTTATTATAAGTCTGATTGTATAGAGTCAATCACACTGCCAACGTAATGTTCTATAAATGACATATATCAGATATATCAGATTATTTTTAACAGATATTTAACCCTAGAATAGTAACTATACACAACAATAGTGAATGGTACCTATACGTCTTATAGACGCACAACCCTGAAAAGTGCCAAAAAATGGTATAATAAATATTTTAAATTCTATAAATATCAATAAATCTTAATTTCTTCTTCTATTTGCATACTTACTACATATCATAGAATGAAAAACTGCTCTTAGAATTAAAATATTAAACAAAACTGCAAGTAAGAACACATCATTATAGAAAATAAATTTGAATTCGGTTCCCAGGAATTTTTTCAGGTTTTTTTTTTTCAAGCAGGTAAAAATGTTTAAATGAAAGGATGAGGTATATAAAAAACACTTTAATGGGATTTAAACATCTAAAATTGGTCATAAATTCATTATTTTTTACAAACTTGGCAAATGTTGAAACAATGTTCGCCACACACTGGCTTTCTGCAGTTTTTGGCTCATGAAATCTCGCGATTTTTATGCCGTATTTGGCTGGTTTGTTGGGTATGTACATTTTGAATCCCACACGGCCTCGAAATGGAACAAGTTGATCATCGATAGTCATATATGAGCTTGGATCATAATTTGATATACATCGCTCAATCAGCATATTCCATATATCCCGGATGGGTGCAAATTTGTCAGTCAATATTCTTTCCTCTCGAGTTTCTCGTGAATCAAAACGGAGAGTGTTGAGCAAAAAATGGTGTCTTTTTGCAGAAAATGAGGCATGATATTTTTGACCGCATTCTTTCGTGTTGTGTAATGTTTCGATCTTCATGTGGTTGTCTTTCTTAGCCCCTGCGAGAATTGTCACACCGATAAGGGCTCTAAGCTCGACCAATGATAGGTCCTTCAAAGCAGAAGCATTGATGTTTTCATATGACTCTCTTTGCTTTGAAATTTCAGCATTTGTGTTTTGCACTATAATGCTCAACATCGATGGAGTAAAAAATAGATTGAAGCACTCAAGAGGGTCGGAAACACCTACAGCATCATTTTTGGTTTTTCGTCTGACATCTATAATGTTTTTAGCCGCGGTTTTGCCAGATGATCGTGGAAGGGGACTAGTTTTCCAAGAAAAACCATTACGCCCAAACATATTGTCACAATCAAGGCGCAGCTTTTTGTTCTGATGTGAATGGTCCTCACAATCTTGGCCAGACCTCTTCCGCTTTTTAGATGATCTTGTGGCTTGTTTTACTGGCCCTGACTTTTGAGATCTAGGTATAGATCCAGATGGTGTTGAAGTTGATTGAATCGTTTGAAGTATCCTCTCCTCTATATCTTCATCTTCTTCAGAAGAAGCTTCGTAGTCTGGATCTAAATCAGAATCATCAGGATCCTCGGGAAAAGCATCCTCATCTACCTCAAGATCGTCTTCTACCTCGCTGCATTCTGATTCGGCCCTCTGACGAAGTAATTCTTCTAATACTTCCTCATCTGTTGTGAACAATTTGCGTGTCTTGGACATCTGAAACGTTAGAAAAATTGTTGTGAATGTGAAGATTCTAACGTATCAATGGTACCACCACTACGCCAGTCAGACGTGTAAAAATAACCTCATAAATAGTATCAATACGTCAAGACGTATGAAGGTAACCCTGTGAATGGTATCAATACGTCTCCAGGACGTATAAAAATACATCAAGAATAGTACCAACACGCCTGAAAGGCATGGTAGGATTTGTTAGAAAAAATGCACTGACCTTGATGTGAACACTTCTGAGGTTTGAAGTACACTAATCCTCCAATGGAGAGTCAGGTGTAGTATATCTAGAAGGCAGGGGTATTATTCTCCTCCAAAAAAAAATGGCGGCTGTTCAACTACTGAACTACGTCTAATAGGCGTATACGTACCATTCTAGGGTTAAACCTAGAGAGGGAAGTCGGATTCCTGCCTGGGCAACAGGAAATTATTTAGTGACGACTCATTACATGAAATCCTTCGTCTCTCCTTGGCTAGAAAAGGGTGGTAACCCGTAGATAACATGACCCAATTAGCCATAGTAGCAATAACTGGACGAATAAATAGTAGTAATAATCCTCGAAAATAATTTGAAAAAGATAATTTAAAGATATATTGGGATGAAGCGATGATAACTGACCATACTGTGCATCATAACAAACCGGATATTCTCATTATTGACAACAACAAAAAGACTGCTGATATCATTGAAACTGCAGTGCCCAATGATGAGAATATTCGAAAATCCTATGCCGAAAAATTAAGAAAATATGAAGAATTGGCTATCGAGCTCAAAAAGGCATACAAACTGTTATATGCCATAGTCACGGCTATTATAGTAAGTTCAAATGGACTCGTGCCAAAAACCACAATAGCAGGCACCAAGAATTTAAATCTGCCAACAGAAATTATACAAGAAGCACAGCAAGGGGTACTTCTTGATACTGCAAGAATTGTGAGTACTTTTAAATCCCCTTATCATAATCACAATTACAAACTTCATATCGGTTGGATTTTCCCCCGATGTGGATTTTACTCCACTTTTTCTGAGTATAAATCTCCCCGAAATAATAATAGATGAGATAAATGCAAACAAAATTGTGCAATGACGTGACCATCATGAGTTGACAATGTTTATTTGATCTATAAGATAATCTATATTTAGCCGTTTCAGTAATTGTTTTAAGCCCTCATTAATCCCCCTCTTCTACTTATGTGATTTTTATTAGCAGATTTCCCTTAAGGGAAATCAGCTATTGAGGTTGTACTCATGACGCGATATTCGAAAAAATTTCCTCAAATGTCCATCGATCCTACCCAGGAGATGACGAAAATGAGGTCCGTTCAAAACTATATATAAATATATGTGTCTGTTAACACTCTAGCGGTCGCTATTTTTGTTTAATCGTCACCAATCTCGGTATTTAATCGTTGTATTTAAAAAGGAAGATCCTGTTCGTTAACGGCTGATATCGGACCAGTGGGGGGGGGGGGCTTAGAGAGGGGAGTTTCAAAAAGTCGAAATATCTCCGTTATTATGCATCGGATCGAAAAATTGTATAGGACCAATCTTATTGCAAATTATAAATAATGTTATATACATTTATTCTCTATCTTGAATATTAACTGAGATATTTGCATTTTTCTGTTTTCAGCTTCTGAGATGAGATCGGCTAACTTCGGGTCTAGTCGTGAATTTCCGTCAAGAGCTAGTTCGGGCCGTTCCCGTAACTGTTTGACTCTATTCTGAAATTTCTTTATTGTAAAACTTCACGTGGGAAATCTACTTAGTTTACGCAGCCCCTGCGTGACGGACTTTTTAGAATGTATGGTGAGATATCAGGAGTTTGTTTTATATATATATATATATATATATATATATATATATATATACACAAAGTGGGAAATTCGCTAAGTTTACTCAGCCCCTGCATGACGGACCTTTTATTGATTTCTGTTTCGTCGATTATTATTGTCGTACCTACAGGCTACACCTGGTAATTGATCTCGTGAGCAGGGAACCCTGATTTTCACGGGGACGATCAAGGCAATAAGAGGGTCACAAGGACATGCAGTGGTTTCCCATTGTCTTCTGCGTCAGACCGTCCAATAACAAAAACATCATGAGGAAAATTCCATTCACACGAATAATGACACGAATGGAGAAAAATCCAGAGTTGTTAGATAGCCATCCTTCGGTAGCCTGTATCCTGCAGACTAATGATAGTCGTTAACCAGTATAAGTATGTAGACTACGCCTTTAATCTACCCTATTGTATTGCCCTACTTACATGATTGAGTGAGAATTTAGACAAGGGAGTTTATTAATTATTACGTGAGTCCTCTAAATACGTGGCAGATTCTAAAGCTATTATCCATAAATCTACGTATTTTCATTTGTTCCCTTCTACCGTTACAGCATTTTAAATTTAACCATTTTTACATAGCTTCATGGATCTGCAAAATTCATGTTTTGGTTGACTTTAATTGAGTCCAGTTGATAACGCGTCCAAAAGGGATGTTAATAGCCATTTACTGCGGTTTTTTCCATTGTTTATTCCTTTGTTGAAAATGGAATTAAAATCGCTCATCAAAGGGTTAATCTTCTCCCTTGAAATTTATATTAATACTTTTTAATGTGAAAAGTGAAAAAACAGTGATAACAAACTGCCGGTTTGTCTCCCCCTCTTTTTAAATCTGTATTCCCTTCTACATTAATTAAGGGTATCTGACAATTGTGCTAATTAAAGGGAATCTTCCTTTCCCTATACCTAATTCCAGTTACTTTCAATGAAGACTTTATTACAAAGGATGTTATAAAGAGCCTTTTCCTTGTTTAAAAATCTCTTTCTTTCTCATGCAGGCTTTTGAAGGATCAAACATGTTTTAAAATAGCTACCTAATTTATAACAGAAGCCATATATATTGTATCTCATGCCAGCTTTAGTTGACAGTTCTCGAGGCTGTATATGATTTTCGTTTGGATATCAAAAGCCGTATAAACGTATTGCATTTTGTTAATAATTTTAGCAGATTTCTTTTAAGCGAAATCAGCTTTTGCGTTTGTAGAAGGATTTCCTTCAAATGTCTTTCGATTCGAACAGTAAAAGTTCAATGAAAGCAATATTTATTTACCAGTTTTACATTAGACTCTTAAATATAGAGTTTGGTACAAAAATTGCCACGACTAGAGTGCATGTACAAACACACACGTGTGTGTGTATATATATATATATATATATATATATGCCTGTTAACGCTCTAGCGGTCGTAATTTTGTTTGGTCGTTACCAAACTCGATATTTAATGATTTCATGTAAAAAAAATAAATATCAAGTTCGTTAATGGCTGAAATCGCACAAGTGGTAGGGGTATGGGGGTTAAAGAGGAGATTTTCGAAAATTCGAAATATCTCCATTACTATATGTCGGATAAAAAAAATTCTAGAGTCAATCTTACTGAACATTAAATGTACAAAAATTTTGATATATACATTCATTCTGTATCTTGAATATTAACCGAGATATTTGCATTTTTTTAGTTTTCACCCCTCAACAGTCCCCCACTTCTACTCATGTCACATAAACAATACTCCATAAACCACATTATTCGAAGCTTAAATACCAAATATTGTTTTCATTGAACTTCTACTTGGTGAGATATATGCAAATACTTTCTGTTGACCCCCACCCCTCTTTTGTTCTTGGAATAGGGATTTTGATCGAAATTATTCTGATTCATTTTAAATTTCAGTTCTAGATATAGTAAATAGTTTTCAATAAAATTCAGATATATTTCAGTAATTATTTTTCTTTCCGGTGAGGAATTTTTCTATCTATCTATTCAGCTCTCTGAGGTTGCCTGACCTGTCTGTTTACAATTCAGACGGTTTCCGTTGGGAGGTTATTAAAATTGACTGAATGATCTCTCATTACCGTTTGTATTTATTCACTTAATAATCACGGGGGTGTTGTGTTACCAGTATGTAGATTCATCTATTGTAAAACTTCACGTGGGAAATCTGTTTAGTTTACCCCGCCCCTGCGTGATGAACTTTTCTTGTTTATTATTATTTTCTGTTATGTACATATTTTCTTTTATTTTTATTTTAAATATGTTGTATATGTATATTTGTGTGTGTGTGTGTGTGTGTGTGTGTGTGTGTGTGTGTGTGTGTGTGTGTGTGTGTAATTATGAAGAGGCCTCATTTTCGTCATCTAATTGGTAGGATTGATTTCTCATTTGCCGATTTCCTGCAAGGGAAATCTGCAATCAAAATAGAACATGGGGCAAGGGCATTACTCTAGTAATAGTGAAAGTAGAACTCATTATGAATAAAGTATGAGTGTATGCGGCACATTGTTCAGTCTAAATATCGTCACGGCCATTACCTAAATAGTTAATTTAAAATAATTGAAATCGGCTAAAAATAGTAGAGGGATATTTGTGTTTTGTTCACATTCATTAGAGCGTTGAAAGTGAGGCAGAATCCGTCGCCGTGGGCTAAAATTCCAGTCATAGAGGCAGAAGATATTTAGACAAAAGAATGGAGCATCCATCCTATTCCAGCCTTGCTCCCCTCCCCAGCATTAACTTCACTTCCATTTCCCCCTTCCCACACAAAGTTTTTATTAAATTTTTTTCTCTCTCTCCCAACTTGTCTATTGGGGCCAGAGCGCTTTTCTTATCTAGTTTACTGTAAGGGTACCTTTTCTTCTTCCGAAAAAATAACTCTCGGGAAATCTAGTCAGACTCGATGCTCAAAATAAATGTATATTCTTCATTGACTACCAAAAATCCAATTAATTCCTGAATTCAGTCGTTTATTATTTGTTAATAATTACAGTTGAAATGAAATGTTTTTATTTCCATTAAATGTTGTCATAACATATAGGATAGGTCAAATAGTATTTTTGTTTTGTTTTTCTATAAACAATTTTCTAATATTATTTCAATCAGATTGTAAAAATACATAGTACAAAATTCATCAAATTAAGTAATTATATACAATAAATTAGTTTTATTAACAAATGTAATACAACTCTAAATATGTACAATTTTTGTACAACTCTGAAAGATAAATTTTCTTTATTTGTTGACATGGAAAGTTATTAAAGGATGACAAGTTTTATAAATGATGAGAAGCTTGTCTCACTCACCTTATAGAGACAATGTGTTTGATCACAAATTATTTTAGACCGATATTTATGAAAAATATTTAGTAGTTTTGTTAAATAATTGAAAATCTTTTGAAAGTATTCTTCTTGTATATAAAAGCTCCCGTCATACATGAAGTTCTTCAATTTATTTTTAAAAATAGAGTATTTTTTAATAGATTTGATATATTCGAAGAGAGCGTTAAAGATTTTTTATCCTGAAAATGATACGCATTTCTGGAAATATTTATGTTTGTGGTTGGGGGCTTCAAGCATATTCTTGAATCTTGTTTTATGAGCATGTGTAAAACAACAAGTTCATGGTTTGTTTCACACTTTTTTTTTTTTTTTAATTTCACCTCTGCCCCCGCTGTACCTTTGGGTAAACTATATTGGAATAAACTAGTCACAATGTGGGTCAAAACGCATAATTCCGGTTAAATATGAAAATTTGGGTGCCTTCCTTTATTTTGTACAAGGGAGTAAAAAAATTCATCCCAAAGATTATTCTATTTTAAAGTATAATTACAATGCTTATTTAATACTTAATTTTTAAGTGGATATTTAGAACGCCAGAAGTGAGATCTTTTCGCCAGAGCCGCCTATTTTCTTGATGTCAGTACTTGATCATGTAGTTTCGCGTGACATCTGCACGCATCTTACCTTCGCTACCGGAAATCGCTAGGTTTATAATTTTGGAATTTCATAATTCGGATTGTTATGACTCCTCTTTCAAAACGCTGCAAAAGTCTACGTCCGTATTAGAGATAAAAATAATTTGTAAAGGAGTTTTTTTTTTTACCAAATTTCCCTTAAGGGGGAAACCAGCTGAGGCCGTAACAATGACGCGATTTTCGAAAAAATGTCGAAAATGAGGTCCGTTCAAAATTGTGTATATATATAGTTATATATTTGTCTATTAACGCTCACGCGGTTGCAATTTTTTTAATCGTTACCATACTCGATATTCAAACGTTTTATTTAAAACTAAAGATCTAGTTAGTTAATGGCTGAAATCCAACGAGTGGGAGGGGGGGGGGTTTAAATGGGGGATTTCTAAAATTCTCAATAACTCCGTTATTATGCATCGGATCGAAAAATTGTATAGAACCAATCTTATTGAAAATGTAATGTTCTATAAGCGTTGATATGTACGTTTTTTCACTATCTTGATTAATTACAGAGATATTTAAATTTTTTAGTTTTTGTTCGTCACCAACCCCCCCCCCCCCCCTCCTACTCATGTCATATTAACAATAAGCTTTTATATATCATGAAGAACTTTATTTGAAGCGTAAATACCACTTATTGTTTTTATTGAACTTTTACGTTCTGAGATAAATGTAACTATGTGGCGCACTTAGGAAATCTGCTTAGTTAACGCAGCCACTGTGTGACGGACCTTCTATTTATCATGAATAGATGTATAGATTTTGTTCTACCACATTTTCGGATCCGGAGATATCGTATATGACTTTCAAGGGAAACAATTTTAAATATAGTTCAACCAAACATTTCGTTCATTTAATTTAAGAAGGAGTGCGAAAAACTCAAGTGGTGTTCTCATCTGATTTTTCTTCTTTTCTTTTGGTGGTGCTTCAAAATTTTGTAGTTCTTGAGACCTTTATCGTTGTTTCCTTAAAAAACCTCCATCGCATTTATTATAATTATTATTATTTATTAACGTCCACTTTTTGCAACTTAGGCTAATTAAGACGGTTATCTACAGGTTACCTCCCTTTTCTAGCCAGGGTGGGATTTTTGGATGTTATTTAATGAATTTCGTCACTAAATAATTTCCTTTGCCCAGGCGAGAATCAAACTCGTCACTCTAGGTTTACCATGTGAGATAAAGGTTAACGCTTTAACTCCCATGGCTAACCTGAGCCCCTTCCATCGCAGTTGATTTTAATAATAGGCAGAGAATAATTTTTTCTTTCTGTAACCCAAAAAGCAAGTTTTCTAAATGATTGTTTTTGTAAGGGTAAAGACAAGGGATTGTTTTGATTATGAAGAATTAGATCATGAAGGGGAAGCAGTTTTTGCACACGCGGGCGCATGTTTTCCTGAGTGGTACAAAATGATTTTTTCACTCAAAATCTGAGAACAAACTGACTGTTAGGGTCATTCCAAATATCAGCCTCAAATGCACGAGCAAGGGACCGAGGGAACTCTTTTAGGCGACATGTAACACGAAGTCTGCGATCAAATTTCCAAATAAGTATTATTGTTTACTGCAAGTTATATCCTTCTTAAATAGACATTATTTTCCTAAACTGTCACGAATATTTTTTACCCTCTTGAAGGTTTCAAGTTGACAATTCCTACAGCTACAAGAAAAATGTTGCCTTTTATTCCGATTTATACAATATTGGCATTTATATAAAATGGCCATTACATTTAATGAAGACTAAAATTACATGACTTAAGAGCTTTTTTCTTTTTCCAGGTAAGAATTAAAGGATAAACAAATTGGGTCTGCTCCGATAATGTTCAGTGAGTTGCTCTTGAAAATTATAGACTTTATTATAATATTTTATCTAACTTTATGGTGAAATTGAGATATTTATTTCTTAGACACAAGGTATTTTTGTTAAAATGGTATTTTAGGGCAGTGAATTGTTCAATGATTAAAAGTGAAGTCAGTGATAAATTTACATTTAGCCTGACTGATCATTTAATTCATTCGTTTTAAGTCATTTTCATTCATAATTTCATTAGAGCACTGATTGCGAAACTGAATTGTTTAATTAAATAAATTCATAGAATATGGTATGCCTTTTGTAATCAGAATTCGCCAATAGTTTGTGCCCCGTAGATAACGCTTTGCCTGCAATTGCTATCCTCATATCTTATTTATGTTAAATTTTGTGCACTGAAACAAAGACTGAAAAATTGTTTTGTTTTGTAAAAGCTTATACTATGTTGATAATTAATTGTTTTCTTGTTTAGTTTTTATTAAGTAGCCTCAGTTTCAGGTTTGAATTTTATACAGAGAACTGAAACTACCATTTTTTTGACGTAGACAAAAATGAATGCCAAAACTGACATGACAGTCATTTGTTTTATTGTATTTCGAAAAATTATTTTCCTATTATTTTAATTTCTTAATAAAATAAAGGAATTATTAAGAATGGCAATAACAATGTATGATATAATGAAATAATTCATCATAAATGAAAAATGGTTATTTTGATTAGTAGAGATTGTAGTATGCTGGTATTCAAAACTACAGTTACCATTTTAACAAAAATGTACTATGTAAAATACACATTAAATAAATATTTACGTCATTTTATTCAAATTATTTCTGTTTTCATTTTGTCAGGAAATGCCCCACTATTTGTTGCATTGTCATGACCGTTTAAGAATTTAGGATGAGACTGGATGCCGTTTTGTTAAGTCTATTACATCATTGATCTTTATTTGATTGAGTTTGTTGGACAGTTTTATTTTATTTGGTATTCAATTTTTTAGCATGTGTTTGTTATTATTTTTCCTTTACATTTTAGTATTGCTGGACATAGCAATTTTCTAGTATCTATGTTTTCTTACATATTCATTTTTTGTGATCTCATTATTTAGTATAATTCCTAAAAATTGTGTTTATTCCGTTGAATGATTACATCCTTGTGAATGATGAAATGCATACCCTTACATAATATTTCTGGACTTCATAATTGTAAACCTCGTTTTCTTTCTCTTTCTCTAAATATATAAAATTTAGTGTTACATTTAGAGCTGTTACATTTCTTAATCCAACAATTACAGCACTGTTTCAGTATATTGATATACAAAGGACAATAAACATATACTTTACCAACCTCCCTGTAGTGTTTGCTCTTATTTTTATATTTATCCAATATTTTCAATCAAAAAGGATATTTATTCACTTAATAATTTTAACTAATCTATTTTGTCTTAATTTTATTTATTTTTTTAGTAGCCTATTTACCAGACTAGATTTTTAATTAAATGTTTTAAATCTGTTGATGACATGTTTTTCAATCAGTAAATTTTTAAGACGGCGAAATAAGGGTGTGCAAATTTGCTTCCACGGTTTCCCTCTATTTTATTATTATAAGGGAGGTTCTTCTATGAAATCTGGAGGAAAATCAACATTAGGCGAAAATCTAACCTATATGAAGCATCTTTACATTTTCCGTGAAATATATTATCTGCCTAAATCAAAACGTGCTCCTTGCTGTGCTTCTTTTATTAATTCTATTAGCAGGTATAATATTATATTATATTCTTGGAGCCGCTAGTGTAAACTTACACATGTATACTTTAAAATCAATAGCTGATTGTTGGAGTTTTCGTAATTTTTCGATATAAGATTTTCGAATATTCACATTATTTAATACAGCAATTTCAATAATATCGACAATTATTTGATCTTCTCATTAATGAAAATTCCCGGTGCACAGAATCTGTGGCATCATTCAACCGTTTCTTTCACAGACGTAGATGAAAAAAATGAGGTTTTTTTTAAAAAAAAGTAGCTGATTCCTCTTGGGGGAAATCTTCTGAGAAATGTATATAATTGATTGTTATCGGTCTGGCAAACGAGATGTCTCTTTCATTCGCTTATTTTCTTCTAAATAACTCATTTCACACCACTGTGGAATATATCCCAAGCTTACCAAGTTTTAACGGAAAAGGTTGCTTTAATAAAAGCCAATTTTTTCAGTCAGATAAAAGAATGATGAGAACTTTTAATTCACTTTTTGTTATACTTACTGACTTTTCCGGTTTTTTATTAGACACGTGTTTTCTATTATATGGAGTGTTGAGCTTTTTCTTTTCTAGGCAAAAGGAATGAAGTATATCAGTTTTATTTTCGCTACTATTTATACTTTGTCATTTCTTTTTCTCTTCATTTATAATAATTTTGTTTTTCGTGTTTTAGGGATTAAGTTAGCTTGAACTACCATTTTATTATATGATTTCCCTTAAGGGAAATCAGCTATTGAGGTCGTACTCATGCCGCGATTTTCGAAATTTTTCTTCAAATTTCCATCGATCCTAACCAGGAGATAACAAAAATGAGGTCCGTTCAAAATTATATATATATATATATATATATATATATATATATATATATATATATATATATATATATATATATGTGTGTGTGTGTGTGTGTGTTACCGCTATGGGCGTCTCAATTTTTAACTTATCGTTACTAAACTTGACATGTAATCGTTTTATACAAAAAGAAAGATCAAGTTCGTTAACGGCTGAAATCGGACCAGGGAGAAAGGGGGGTTTAGAGGAGGAGAATTTCGGAAATTCTTAATATCTCCGTTATTATGCGTCGGATCGAAAAAATGTATAGAACCATTCTTATTCCAAATGTAATATTCTATAAATGTTGTTAAGTACATTTTTCTACTATGTATTTGATTATTAACTGAGATATTTGCATTTTTTAGTTTTCGGTTTTCAGTAAACCCCCACTCCTACTTATCTCATAGTAACAATATTCCATTATACTATGAAACACTTTATTTGAAGCTTAAATAGCTAATTTTGTTCTCATTGAACTTTTACCTTTTCAGATAAATGCAAAAACGTGACGCACGTGGGAAATCTGCTTAGTTAACGCATCCCCTGCGAGACGGACTTTCTTAGTTCCATGATAGTTGGGTCTTATTTACAGATCTTATATCAAGTACGTTTTAAAATAGGGTTCTTTATGAGGGAGGAATATGGTATCATGTGTAGATTGGAGATATTACACACTATTATGTATTGAGAAATGCTGCTCACTATGCAGCTGGTCGGGAATTAAAAGTAAGTTACTAGAATCATAACACATAGATGTCTCAGGGATTTGTGCTACAGAATCACACGTTGGAAGTCAAAAGTTTACTAATGCTAAGACCCTAATGTTTATATAATGAAATTGTTAATGATTTCACAGTATATACACTTAATTAAAATATTGTTAAGACTTAATGATAGAAGGATAGTAATTTATCGACATAAATACACGACGTTCCAATGGGTTCTAGCCAATTTTGTGATTAAGAATTAAAGTTAATATCCTATAAAAGGGATTTGTTTATATTTTTATCCCAATCTTTATATATCAAGTCTATTGAATAAAATGAATACACGGTTCTTGTTATAATGGGATTGCCTGGGAAAGATTGTGCTTGGACAAAGGGCAGGGAGAGCGAGAGTGAGTGAGAGAGGGCGGATGGAAAGGAGCTGAGGCAAAATGAGGTATAGCAGGCTTGGAGGGAGGGAAAGCTTATATAGTGAGCTCAAACAGTAATCCTACGATTAACTTACGGCTCAAGCCTGCTATGTATCCTGTCCTTTATTCACCCCTAACGCTTGTCATAATCCTCAAAACAACCATCAACTAATATATGGAATTCTGAGATTGGCTCAGCTTACCTGATTAATGGACCTAGAGGCTCTTTCCACTGTTCAGTCGAACAAAACAGATATAAAGGACAAGAAAATTCAACTTATCCACAAAAGAAGTATTTAGCTCTGTTACACCTATGACCCGCAGACTTTTTCTTTAATTGAAATCCTAATGGACTCTGGGCGGGTATATGATTGGCCGTTTGTTAATTGTTTCATTAGAATTACCATATTGGAGGGTAACAATTTATTCTCTCTACCTTCGTACAGACTCTCTCACTCTCTCTCTCTCTCTCTCTCTCTCTCTCTCTCTCTCTCCACGCGATAAGAATTTAGGAATTTGTTGACCTCGATAAACCACAATAAAGCGAATTAATGAAACCGAGGAAGCGTAAGAATCCTTCGGGAAATTAAATCATGCGCGAAAATCCATGCCAATTTGAAGGAGTGGTATTCAATAATGAGATCAACTCAGATTCATGACAGGTGTTCCTTAAATACGTAAACGGAATCATTTAAGTAATTTAGTGGAGGCTGTTCTTCTTTTTAAATATTGCTCGCCAAGTATTATCAACTCAATTCTGGAAATATAAGATATATGTAATGCGTGATTTGAAGTGAACATAACATAGGCCGTATTATTCTGACTATTTGAGCAAATTGTAAGTCAAAGTGCAAATAAAATATAGAGATAAACTGAAATAATTCTATCTACAATATACTACCAAGTAATTAATTATTACATTAACCTATGTTTGCAAAGTTAATTTTTATTTTTATCATCACTATGGGACTAATGTTAATCACATTCTAACCTTTAAAATTAAATATTTTTATTTTAGCGTTCTTGAGAAGTATCGTAACTACTCACTGTGGTATATTGCAGATATACGTATTTCAGTTAATATCTATATTTCATTTGTACTTTGAGTTACAGTTTGGTCAAAGAACTATTAAAACAATAATGCAAATTAACAAAAAATTCAATTTCATTCTTCATAAATTACAAATAATCTCATTAACAAACTAATTTAATAGAATAATATAAGTAGTTTAATAGGCTTATTGGGTTACTCAGGAATATAATTTCCTTTGGGAATAATAATCTCTCTCTCTCTCTCTCTCTCTCTCTCTCTCTCTCTCTCTCTCTCTCTCTCTCTCTCTCTCTCTCTCTCTCTCTCACACACACACACACACACACACACACACACACACACACACTCCCCTCTCTCTCTCTCTCTCTCACACACACACACACACACACACACACACACACACACACTCCCCTCTCTCTCTCTCTCACACACACTCCCCTCTCTCTCTCTCTCTCTCTCTCTCTCTCTCTCTCACACACACACACACACACACACACACTCTTTCTCCCTCCCTCTCTCTCTCTCATACACTCTCAGGGTCTTTTAAAAAATAAATAAATAATGTATGTAATTGACGGTTACCGGTCTAGGAAATGGAAATTGTATACATTCGTCAATATCTCTATATTAAAACTTTACTTTTTATTATATTCGCAAACGTTTCCTGTTTTTATTATATGTATATATCTTTTTATTCGTATTTTTGACCTATTTCTTTCTTTACTAAAAGGAATTTGTTTGAAGTTTAGGTATCTCAGGTTGTGTAAGACACTGTAAGAGCGAGAGAGAGGAGAGATAGAGAATGAAGAGGGATTGAGAGAGAGAGTGAAGGGGGAGAGAGAGGGAGAGAGAAAATGAGGCGAGCACCAGTGTAGAGGGAGGTGAATAGTGAAAATTTCGGGGTCAGGTCAGATGAACAAAGAGCTAGGAAGAGCGGAATCAGTGGGAGGCCTTTGTCAATTGTCGGCAGGGCTAGCCGACGATCTGGACATGGTGGAACCCCAGGCCCTTCTCCCTAGCCCAACTCCAATCAACGGCACAAAACTTCACTTATCTCATATCTCCCCACAGACAAGTTTATCATTATTCTTAACGCCATACACAGCGTCCAATAGGACAATTAAACTCAATGCCTCTAAGACCAGATAAAAATAATTGGTTGAAAATGGGGTATTTTGAAGATTTTTTTTAGGAGAAATCAGCTACTGAGGTTGTACTCATGATGGGATTTTCGAAAAATTATTTTCGAATTTCCATCAATTCTACCCAGAACGAGAATGCGGCCCGTCCAAAATTTTATATATATCTGTAACGCTCTAGCGGCCGCAGTTTTTGTCTGATCGTTACCAATATCGATATTTAAACGTTTTAAATACGTTATGTAAAATTAAAAATAAAGTTCGTTAACTGCTAAAATCGAATTATTGGAGGGAGGGGGTAGAGGGGGAGAATTTAAAAAAATCGAAATATCTCCGTTGTTATGCGTCGGATCGAAATTATTTATAGAATCTTATTGAAAATATAATGTTCTACAAATGTTCTGATATAAATATTTTCCCTATACGGAATATTAACCGAGATATTTCTCTATTTAAGTTTTCGGCCATCAGTAAATCCCCCTCCTACTCATGTCATATTCCCTATAAGCTGTTATATCATGAACCATTTCATTCTAAGGTTAAATACCGAATAAGGTTTTTATTGAACTATTAATTTGTGAGACACATGCGAATACACCTTGTGATGACGTTATCAATTAAGATTTTTTGTTCTTTACTCGAGTGTGTTGGATCTGTGTCATTCTCGATATTTAGCCATTTCAGTCAACACTTTGAATCTTATTTGTTATTGGCTGAATTCGGACCAAGAATAGTGGTGGTTTAGAGAGGGGGTGGTGGGACGTTAGAAAATTCAAAATATATTCGTTATTATGGGTCGGATCATAATATGTAATAGAACCAATCTGGTTAAAATTATGATTTTTTACAATTGTTGTTTTATGCATTTTTGGTAACTGATGTATTAAGCTAGTTATTTGTACTTTCTTGTTTTCTGCCTTCAGTAGCCCCCCCCCCTTCCTCCTTCTACGCATCGGTGTTTTTACATATAAATACTGAATACGTGGTGATGAGTTATTACATGTATTATACTAGCGCTTGGGAGTTCTGCTTAGTTTACGCAGCCCCTGCGCGACGGACTTTTTTATTTCGAACTTCATTTCATTCATTTACTGTGGTGCGTTCACAACCAGGTGATATTGCTCATGAGAATAAATACAAATGCACAAAAAAAAATAAATAAATAAATTATAACTGTTAAATCAGAAAAACTGACAACGCGAAAAACTATAATTTCTAATGAAAGATTAACTGAGAACACAAAACATATATCTTATAAAGTATCCACATAATTAAAAACAATGTTGGGTATATGTGTATAAATTATCAAACAGTTATATAAATACAAATATTAAAATAATACTGTTAAAATTTATATTAGGTAAAATTCTCTAAAACCTTACACACACGCACAAACGCTCGCATGCAAACACTCACACTCGCAGAATAAAATAAAACACACTTATAGTGTCAGTTGTTTAAAATGGAGAAGCCGCACCCATGTTTTATAATTTTGATGTTTATGTATGTATTCATAAATGTATGTTACAATTTAAAATTGATCTTCAATGACTGCAGCGTTTGGCATTGTAGGCCTTTAAGATCTTTAGCCACTCCGGAGCTGGGCTCGTGGATTTTAGCAGATTTCCCTTAAGGGTAATCAGCTATTGAGGTCGTACTCATGACGCGATTTTCGAAAAAATTCTCAAATGTCCATCGATCCGACCCAGGAGATAACACAAATGAGGACCGTTCAAAATTCTCACTCTCTCTCTCTCTATATATATATATATATATATATATATATATATATATATATATATATATATATATGTGTCTGTTAACGCTCTAGCGGTGACAATTTTTGTTTGATCGTTACCAAACTCGGAATTTAATCGTTTTATGTAAAAAGGAAGATCAAGTTCGTTAATGGCTGAAATCGGACCAGTGGGAGGGGGGGGGGTTTAGAGGGGGGGATTTTTGAAAATTCAAAATATCTCCGTTATTATGCGTCGGATCGAAAAAATGTATAGAATCAATCTTATTGCAAATTAAATTTACTATAAATATTGTTCAATACATATATTCTCTATCTTGAATATTAACCGAGATAATTGCATTTGTATTCTGTGTGTCGTCGGCAGGAGTCGGCTATGTTCGGAGATTTCTGCCGAGAGCTCTGGCGGCCGTTTCCATAACTATTCGTCCCTCTTGAATAGGTTTAGAGATACCTTACTACTACAGGTGTTATTGGGCAGATTTATCTACTGGAAAACGTCACGTGGGAAATCTGCTTAGTTTACGCAGCCCCTGCGTGACGGACTTTTTTAAGTAGTGTGTGATCAACTCGACGAACAACTCCCGTTAACCAAAGAGGACCGGGAAGTAATATAATAATATTCGGGGTAGGGAAGTGGTAATACCACCGACAGCCAGTTTGCTAGTCAATGGTATCTAGGAGAGTCAATGCCATTCGTAATACCGACGGACTGTCAGACTTATTTACTCACTATACTCCTGCCACTTCGTCATTCCACTAGCACTGCGACACCAGCGCGCCCTGGTAGTGAACAGTCAATTACTTCACCCATTCAAGTATTAACACGCTTGATTTTGCTGCAATCGTCAGATTATCTAAAGTCAGACGCTACACCACTGATGTAAGGGAGCCCCCTTTCCTCCGTTGTATTAATAATGAAATAATTTTTTTTTAAAGTTATTAAATTGTTCGCCTCCCGTAATGGGCGAAACTGAAACTAGTCAAAATGGGTCCATAGAAGATTAAAACGAATTATTACGCTGAAGTCTAAAAGCGAAATTTCTCGCAATACTGCCCGAGAGAGAGAGAGAGAGAGAGAGCGATAAAACAGTGTCTCACTGGACCTTAGATGCCTAAACTTCAAACAAATTCCTTTTAGTAAAGAAAGAAATAGTTCAAAAATCCAAATAAAAGAATATATACATATAGTAAAAACGGGCAGAGTCTGTGAATATAATAAATAGTAAAGTTTTAATATAGAGATATTGACGAATAAATAAAATTTTCATTTCCTAGACCGGTAACCGTCAATTACGTACATTTATTTTTTAAAAGACTCCGAGAGTGAGAGGGTGTGTTAGTGAGTGAGTGTGTGTGAGAGAGAGAGAGAGAGAGAGAGAGAGAGAGAGAGAGAGAGAGTGAGAGAGAGAGAGAGAGAGAGAGAGTGAGTGAGTGAGAGAGAGAGAGAGAGAGAGAGTGAGAGAGAGAGAGAGAGAGAGAGAGAGAGAGAGAGAGAGAGAGAGAGAGAGAGAGAGAGAGAGAGAGAGAGAGAGAGAGAGAGAGAGAGAGAGAGTGAGAGAGAGAGAGAGAGAGAGAGAGAGAGAGAGAGTGAGAGAGAGAGAGAGAGAGAGAGAGAGAGAGAGAGAGAGTGAGAGAGAGAGAGAGAGAGAGAGAGAGAGAGAGAGAGAGAGAGCGTGAGAGGAGTGGGGATGTGGCCTGCATGTAGGAAGCCACAAAGCTGGCCCCCTCCTCCATCCGATTCATATCAGCGGGGCCCTTTGTTTTCGCTGCTTACCGCCAATTTGGCCCCTCCCCTCCCCTTTGTTTGCCTCCCCCCCCCGTTCTCTCTCACCCCATTTTTCACTGTATCAATCCCGACCCGATTCGGGTCACTGTAAAACGGGTTCCATATACGGAGCCCTTGATCCTTCAAGTTTGCTCGAAGCCTCTAATTTGCTTTCCTTTTTCCTCTAATTGCCTTGGCTCCGACCCCTTTCTAATCTAAATTTCACTGTATCAATCGCGACCAAATAATGGCCACTGTAAAATGAGGTGGATATTTGAATCCCTTGATCCTTATTTTGGCTGCTTAACGATACTCATTATCATCTCTCTGTTGTTCCTTAGTCTCATACCCCCATCCACCATTTTTCATTTTACCAACCTCATTCAGATCACAATAAAATGTCTACTTTCGAATAATTTGTTCTCTTTTTCATCGTATTACGTTGGCCGCGGAAGTTGTTAGAGGTCAGAACTTTTGGCTCTCTAACAGTTCGTAATTTTTTTTCAAATTAAACTATTAGGTACTTATCGGTGATTCGGAAGCCACCCATTTAAATATGAATATAAACAAACACTTTATTATTCAAAATAACACTTTTATCATTTATTTGAATAACAAAAGTTAATTATAAATTAGATTTAGCCCAAGACTGAACGATGTCGTGGAGCAGCTTCATAAAGCGGTCGTCCCCGGCCGTCATCCAAGTAGAGTAATAATAAAAGATCACCAAGTGGTGTTAACAAACGATCTCTCATTTTCTGGGGAAAAATGACTAAAATAACCTAGTCATATAAGATAACATGGGAGAGAGAGAATTACTTTATTGAATAAAGTTATATACAGTTTGTGGGGCTACTCAATTACAATGATATGCTCATGCACTCAGCAACTGAAATCAATCCCTAGGACAATACCAATACTAAGTACGTACATATTGTATCTAGTCAGATAAATAACTAAAATATTTTAACACTGTCAGAAACCTAAAAGGTGTATGTCGCTAGATATAAATTAACAAACTCTATTATTAGAATAGACATGATCCGTCGATCTATAATAAGATCACTGGTCAAAGTTAAAGTTAAAATGTATGGTGGGAAATAATCCTTAAATTATCAATAATTGATACCCTCGAGCAAGGTTTGAAGAACGTTTTTGTCTATTCCCACCTCGTCAAAAAAATTCTGGGTACGCCTGGGGGCCTTGTCTGAATATAATTCCCATATGAATTTTCCTTTTCCTCGTAGATCTACTCCACTTGATGAGGGTCTTTGCTCTCGTGCCTTATCGTTGGGTCCAGGATATAGGCAAATTTATAATTCTCCTTGAAGGCAATGATGTCCGCGTAGCTCGTTGACCCTGCATCATCGACAGCGTACACCTCTTCAAAGTTTGTGAAATTCTTTGCTTTCAGGAGCTCCATGATAGCATGCTTTACCCGGTGATGTCGCCTTCTGATCAGCAACATGTTATGTGGACAATTCCCGACCACTTTCGATCTCCTTGCTACACCTATATATATATTTCGCCACTGTAGTGGTCGTAAGTTTTGTTTGATCGATATAGTGTTTTATGTAAGACTAAAGATCAAGTTCCTTAACGACTGAAATTATTACAGAGCTAGAGAGGAATTTAGAAGGGAAAATTGGAAATTCTAAATTTATCCGTTATTGTGAGTCGGAATTAACAATTATGTCGAGCCACTCTAGTGGAAAAGGTAATTATCTATAAATGTGGTCCTGTTTCACTTTTTTTCTTTATCTTTAATATTAAGCAAGATATTTGCATTTCACAGCTTTCAACCTTAAACCACCACTCCTACTCATTTCATAATTAGCTGATAAATGTTTGAATGCCATATTTCTAGCACTCACACACTCACGAGATGTCTACAGGAATTACTATATATTACAAACAGATATGAATAAAGTAATAACTATCCATTGGATTCCAGGACATTCAGACAGCAAGGAAAATATTTTGGTTCGCAGGCATTCGAAATCAGTGACTGAACTTGTCGCATTACAGCACACTTTGCCATTCATTACCTTTATTGAAAAAGAGGTCAACATAAAATGGGAATTGGAATGGCGCCAGGCACAAACAACGTGGATTAAAAGACACTATTCGTGAATGGCTGTCAAGAAACCAGAACACTAGAAGAGGAGAAGTAGTTCTTGCTCGTTTTAGATTCACGGGCAACACACGCCCAGCTTATGACTAGGACTGGATAACCAGTATGTTCACAGTTTAAAGCACAGCTAACTATAAAATACTTACTTACAGACTGTAGACTAATAACTGACAAGAACTTACCTACCAACCTTCCAGTACCACTTCTCAAGAACAGCGCATACATTGCGACAATCATAAAACATCTCTAAGAGACACATATTTTCAACCAAATTTAATTGCGCGCAAACACAATGAACTGTACATTTAAATAACTGCAGCTCCTATTACTATCCACTGGAGAAAACGTAACCGTGCTTTAAATTTACTACTACTGCAGATATTTTAACATATGTTTTATAATAAGTTGGCTATTTTATTATTATAACGACAAAAAACATTGTCAATCGCTCAAATTGTGACACACCTAAATAAATTATTTCTATCATAAACATCAAATCTTGTTTTCCAAGAACCTTTTAGTATGTGAGATACAAGCCACTATTTTCGTTTTGAGGCCATCAATAAAGATTATATTTTTGGGAGAGCCCATTATTTACCTTACTCAATATTTAAAAGATTCTTGAAATGCTTAAGATAACATTTGTTAATGGTTGTAATTGGACCGGGGGGAGGGGGTCAAATAAATTGTAAAAATACCTCCGTTATCTTAAGTCGGATCATACTATTAAATATATACAATAAGTGTTGAACATCATTTATCGTTTCACAATTATTTTTTTAAACACTTATTCTGTCATTTGATTATTCAGAGAGTTAATGTTAGTTGTTCATCCTTTTCTTTTTTTTTCTTCATTTGTTTCATATTCACTAACATATAGTTATTACAAGCAAATGATACGATAGAATACTAATAATTAATTGGCTTGATTACTGACTTGAGGTGGGAGTTGCCATTAACAATACCCACATTGGATTAACATTGAGTTATACTATTGGTTTTTCATTACTCAAGAAGATCTCTTCGCCACTTCAGCTTTAGTCGTCTTGGGTGTTCCGGAATATGGGTGTAGGTGAGAGTGATTTGACTAAAGGATTAGGATGGCCGGGAAGGAAAGAGTGCAGTTTCTGATACCGGGATTTTTCGAGGGCATGAACAAAAACAATGTTTAGGTCATTAGAAAGATTGGATACGTAAAATGGGGAATCTGTAATTTTGCGGAGTAATAGGGGTTTGAATTTTGTAGAAATTTGATGGTTTTATGGAACCCCAAAGATCAAATTCGTATATCCATATTGGTCAGTGTACTCTTGTGTAAATCAGTAGTTTGTAATGCTGAGATAGCTTAGTCAGTTGGCCAGGTAGTCTTAGTAAATGTCTCTACCGTCTATTCAAATCTTGTCATTGCAATGTGATATGAGAAATGCAAGTTGATCGCTTGTCTAACGTGAGTCCAAAATTCTTAATTTGTGATTTCTGACGAATTGTTGTGGTATTAAGTTTAATAATTGGAGGCCAAATGGAATGTCGGACATTAAACGTTTCTTGGCTTGATTTGCTGATTGACCTTAATCCTCCATTGAGTCAGCCAGGATTCTACAATAGCACAGTGTTCTTATCATTATCTCAGTATCATCTGTATACGTGAGAAGGGGTGTTTCAGAATGTTTTTCACTCATACTTTTAAGATTTTCAATTTTTCACAAATGTATCACTAACCCTCTGATGTCCGACATAAATTTGTGAAGTTGTGGTTACATGTGCTTCTTATTAGTGTAGAAATAGAATATCAATATTAATGAGATCAACAGCTTACCAATGCAGCACGTGGGAAATCGTTTTAGTTAAGGGGCACATGCGTGCTTGACTTCGATTTTTCATTTCCCTAATTCTTGAGTTCCGCCCAATATGCGAGGACGTCCGGCCACTGTGTGAGGACGGGCGGGAAATTCTCATTCCACTTTCGGGGAATTCTTACTCGTTCTATAATTGTTAATTAGTCGCAAAACGTACTAAATAAGTAGTAACCAGGACAAGTCAAGTGTCTTTGCTGCTTACGGGAACTTATCTATTTGTAACCTGGATCTTGTGAAATCTCTACGTTGTGTTCTTCAAATAATAGAAATATATTATATAATTTATAAATATAGGTCAGTATTCCAGAAAGGCGTGACCTCACCCTTTTTGATTTCATAATTTATTTCTATAAATAATGTCATATACTAACCCGCATTCCGAGTTGGACAAAGTTTAAATGGAAACTAAAACCTAACATGCCCAGCTTAATGTAAGTTTAGCTATTAGATACCTATATACTTTGTCGTCGTCGCCGTTTTAAATTAAATGAATAATTCAAACAGGGACCTTTTGAATTTAACTGACCTCTGTGAATTTATTTAATATAGTGAAAATTTACGCAGATTTTCCTTTAGAGAAATCAGTAATTGGGGCTGTGCCCAGGACTCGATTTTCTCGTAACCATTCTTCAAATATACATCAAATCTACCTATGAAATTACAAAAATGAGGGATAAACTTAATGGCTTAATGAAAACTAAAGATGTGTACTTTAGGGAAACTCATAGGGGCTAAATAGAAACCCTCCTCACCCCTCCGTGCCTATCAAAACTATATGTTGTATTTATTTTAGAAATAACACACCAAACTATGCGGTTAGACTGGAAACTGGACGGAGCCACATAACAGTACAGGTGTTGAAAAAAATTCTTAATTTCTGTATAAAAATATTGTCAATCTCCGAAAATAGAATAGCAAGAAAGTGTTTCAGTAGATTAATAGCACTGGATGCCAGTAATCATGATACAAACTATAATTGGGTCTCACAAGTAAAAGCAATAGCAAATTTAAATAATGTGCAAGATTATTTTACTGATATTTCGTGTAGAAAAAATGTCCTAGCAAATAAAAACAAAATTTTGGAACAAGCAACAAGTCACATATTATCCACCGACATCAATAGAGTATACAGTACATCATACAATCCCTTTTATAGAAGTGTCTGTCATTATACCAGCCCGCAACCCGAAGAATATCTTAAATTCAAAGTGAATATGAAGAAAGTAAGATTAGTAAGTCAACTTAGAATTTCAAATACCGATTACTTGAAGCTGTATCACAATAAAAAAATGAAAGTAATTAAATCTGGAGAAATTTGTGAATGCTGCCAGGAATTTATAACGAACGGATTAAAACATTTATTATTGCAATGCTCGGAATACAGCTATTATAGAGAGCAATATTTGAAGAAGTTTATAGCCACAAGTGATGACTTAATGTCACTGGAAAATATCCTTCACATTGAGGACATTTATAAATTGAACATGATTTACTCATTCCTGTCAGCAGTATTCAACTAGGCAACGACATAGTTTATACCATTATCTTGAAAATTAAACCCTATAATTTAGAAATGTCCAACGAAGTCAATGAATGCGTCACAGTAAACAAATGAACAAAAGTAAATATGTATATGTTGAATAGTACTAATCAGATTAAATTATAAAGAATTTTAGAAGTTTAAGTACCTGAAAACATTTAATAAAAAAAAAAAAAAAAGTGTAAAATGTATTATTTTATTGTAGTAGGTTAATATTATGTCATTAGTTCTTCATATATATATATATATATATATATACTTTTTGTAAAATACTTGTAAGATTACTAACACTAAATGGGCCACACTCAGGCTAAAATATGTACATAGTAGCCAATAAAATCTATCTATCTATCACTTCGTAAGTTATTTGCTTAATGTGGCATGGGTAGGAATAGGAGGTTCACTGGGTGAGAGGAAAACTGAGAAAATATCTTTAATATTAAAATTTAAGATTTTTCTATCCGATTCATAATAAGGGAGACACTTGTTATATGAAACAATTTAATTTCGCTTTTGATAAGGATCATACAACCACTAAGGCAACTAGTGTATATATATATATATATATATATATATATATATATATATATATATATATATATGGAGTTGTTAATGTTTTTTGGAGTTTTGGTTAATGTTGGTGAAAAAATCTTAGTTTATGCCAATATTTCGAGAATATTCCTAATGTAACCAGAAGTGCAACACATAATGTGCAGTAGTTTTTAAGTATCTTTAGTCTTGCCATGAAGAAGAGAAAATAAATATTCTCGAAATATTAGCATAAACTAAGATTTGTTCACCAACATTGACCAAAACTCGAAAAAACATTAACAACACAATATATAAATATAAATATAACCTAAATATGTTGAGGTCGAAAACATCAACACAATTATATATATATATATATATATATATATATATATATATACTAGCTCAGATACCCGGCTTCGCCCGGGACTTGATTTGAGGCTGAATGGTAATGGTAATTTTTTGGCAAGGCTTTACTTTGGACAATATTTAGACATTTACTTGTCCCAGTGTTTAGGGTTAATACCCGTTGTTGGCATTCGTTAATAATAAAATTAACATTATCTATTAACATAGATTTGAATTAATTTTTCCAGGTGAGGTACCTCATAGTTCAAATTGGAATGAATTGTTTAGCATGTCAATATTTCTACGCAAATTACTTGCTCCACAGATTGTTCCTGGAGAAATGTCTAAAACAAAAGTTAATCTAAATAACAAGCAAACAACTTTTGTTATGTGCATGTTTGTCGAAAAACAAATATACAATGAAATATCGCGAATTTTTATTTCAGGCCTCCCTTATAACCCCCACTCCCGTTCTAACCTAAAAATTTTAATATAGCTTATAATCATGGAAGAATTAATGCTAATTGACATACCGAGTTTCTTTAAGTTCGGTTTAATCGTTAGCGCCCAATGAAATAGTTGACTCCCGCTTTAGTTTATAGTGTATATCTCGTTTATACTTTGTTAATAAACAAAAATGAATATTACAAAAGTTACTCTAAATAACAAAATAAACAACTTTTGTCATGTGCATATTTGCCGAAAAACGAATAGAAAACGAAATACCGCTATTTTCAAATTCAGACCTCCCTTATAACCCCCACTCCTGTTCGTCTCATAGGATATTAATATAGCCTAAAGTCTTAGTTGGGTTAGGAGTAATATACATACCAAGTTTCATAAAATTCGGTTCAGCCGTTTGTGCGTGAAAAGGTAACAAACAAACAAACAAATAAACAAACAGACACGAAAGAAACAAAATGCAGTTATGGTGTCTATGACATGTAAAACGAAAAGACATCGTGAAATTTCGCGGAAAAAATCAATGTACAGACAGAGGTTACAATTTTATATATATATACTTACATATGTAAAAATAAATAGACCTCATTTTCGTCCTCTTCTTACGATTCCCATACTATTTCTACGAACGTTACTATTTATCATATATAATGATGACCCAATCTAATATTTAACGAAAACAATCTCTGCATTAGCTATCCTTAATTATGATGATGAGTACTTTAATTACAAAGATCCGTCACTCAAGGGCTACGAAAATTAAAGAGATTTTCCGCATGTTGGAATGAGTCTTTGATGATTTCAAATTCTATTCTGTATGAGTAGAATTGGGGGGTTTACTGACTGAAGAAATAAATAGAAATTGAAATGTTATTTGGACTTGAGATGTTCAGTGAGTGAGGTACTTAAAGAGAAAACCAATGAGTGGAAGTAAGTAGAAAAATACCGTTAATATCCGAGTCAGAGAAAACATTTAGGAGATAACGGTTGTAGGAAATGAAATTCCAGGAACATTGGTTAAATAAAATGTCTTAATCCTATAGTAACCGAGATATTTCAATTATTTAAGGTAGAGAAAGTATGTATTTAGCAAAATTTATAGGCCAGTACGTTTGCAATAAAATTCGTTCAGTACAATCCAACTTATATTAACGGAGATACTTCAAATATTCAAAAGTGCACCTTTAACCCCCACCCCTCCCTTTCTACCACTGGTCCGATATAAACCATTAACGGCTTGATCTCTAGTTTTATATAAAATGCAGAAATTTGCACACTTCTCACAGGAAATAAACAAAATACTGAAATATATCTGAATATAAGATATTAATTTGATTAAAAACTATTTACTATATCTAGTACTATAATTTATAATGAATCAAAATAATTTTTATCTCAATCAATCAAATTTAAGTAGTCCAAAAACTTAAGACGGGAGGGGGATTACCAGAACATATTTGCATGTATCTCGTATAATAAAGGCATCTTGAAAACAATATTTGGCATTTAAGCTTCTTGGTTAATTACATAAACGAGCATTGTTTATGTAATATGAGTAGAAGTGGAGGTCTGCTGAATGCTGAAAACTGAAAAATGCAAATATCTCGGTTAATATTCAAGATAGCGAATAAATGTATATAACAATATTTATAGTACATTTAATTTTCTATAAGGCTGATTTTATACTATTTTTAGATCAGGCGTATAGTCACGGAGATATTTCGAATTTTCTACCACTAAACCCCCCCCCCCTCCCTCGTCAGATTTCAGTTAACGAACTTTATCGTTCTTTTTACATAAAACTATCGAGTTTGGTAACGATGAAACAATAATGGCGACCGCTAGAGCGGTAGCAGACCTTATATATATATATATATAGATATATATATATATATAATTTTGAACGGACCTCATTTTCGTCATCTCCTAGGTAGGATCGATGGACATTTGAAGAATAATTTTGAAAATCGCCTTATGAGACCTTAACACCTGATTTCCCTTAAGGAAAATCTGCTAATTGTAACCGTTAAAAGACACACACACACACACACACAAACACACACACACACACACACATATATATATATATATATATATATATATATATATATATATATATATATATATGGACCTGATTATTGTCATCTCCTTGGTTGAATCGCTGTAAATTTGAAGAATTTTTTTTTTTTTAAATCTATTAAAAAGTGCTGCATAAACTTACAGGATGCGTCCGTCACTATTAAAAATATTATCTGATTGATTAATGGTAAATTGCCTTTACCATTAATCAATCAGATTTAGATTGAAGATTTCAGCAACCGCTGCGATGTCTATGAGCAAAGAAACCGCCCCCTCGGACTTACGGTTGTCAAAAACATCAAAGACCAAGGCCCGGGATTCCCAAAATTATCGATATCGACCACTTTAGGTCGAAATCGGTTTCGGGTAGAGGTCGACATAAAAGAAAAATAATTTTGGAGGTCACCTCGTAGACCCCTAAAGATCGACACACATTAATTAACACAACCTAGTTGTGTCTTTGCTAGATTGGCAGAAAGTCACCAGGTTCATCCACCACACTTATATTTTTTATCTTTACATTGCGATTGAAATGCTTTTTTTTTTCGAAAAATAACTACCTACTTAAGTATTTTCACGTAATTTGTATTATTAATTACACTTGATATTTATTACATTTTTCTGAGAATATTATGTCAAGTTAACTCACAAAGTTTTTAAATTGCTAAGTAAATTGTATCAATTGGAGGAAAAAAAAAACTAGAGATAGTATTTTTAAAGTAATCTGGCTAGGGTGGGGGGAGGTCTGAGGTATTAGTTCATTTTGGAAAAGGGGTCCCTTGCCCAAAGTACAATAGTTTAGGAATCTCTGGCCTGAGCCACATGAAATAGCTTCGTGTGAATCGTCGGAAATCCTTTTGCATCCAACTGAATTGTGTTAAAAAATATATTTTATAGTCGTTGATTTTAATCTTTTATATATTGAGACGACTTAAACACTCACACTTTAATATTTAGCTTAGAAACTTGACAGGGAGGTTAACATTTATTAGAACAATGAGATATTCGCGAGAACACATTTTACGAAAATAATATAATAATTATTATATCAGGTAAGACATCAAGCAAACTCCTAACATAAATATGAATATTATAGGAAAGGGAAGTCATTTTCGTGGCTGAAACTCTTTTATGGAACACCGAAATGTATTAAACCTATATAGAAATATTTCAGGTATAAAATTTAATTAAGAAACTTCATGTCTAAAGGATACTTTTATAAGAAAAATGAATGTAATCAAAAATAATAAGCTTCCGTTGGCTTTTGAGTCAATGACTTTCATAGAAATAGAACACAAATATCTTTGAGGTGAGTTAATTGGCCGAAAAATAATGATTGCCTTTATTGTATCTTTAGGGTTGGGATTTCCCATCGAGTAGACTACATTAAAAAAAAGAAACTATAAATTTAGAGCTTACTAAGGGATAACTTAATTAATATAAAAACTGATGAGCAGTGCAAAGCAAGAAATTTTGTTTTCTGATATTTTTAAAACTTTTTCAGCAGTTATTGAAATAAATTTAAATATGCTAATACGTTACTTGTGCAGCTAATCGGATTATACTTAACATTATGGTTTCGATAGTCGTTCTGCTAGTACTATAAAAGTCCGTCACGGAGGGGCTGCGTAAACTAAGTAGATTTCCCATGTGAAGTTTTGCAATAGAGAAATCTACATACTGGTAACACCATACCGCCGTGATTAAATACAAACGGTAATGAGAAATCTTTCAGTTAATTAAAATAAATTCCCAACTGAAACGGCTTCTGAATTGTAAGAATAATTTATATTTTAATAACTCAAATTTTAGTAGTCCAAGAACTAAAGAAGGGGGGGCGGATGAACAGGACGTATTTGCATAAATCTCACAAAGTAACGAAGGTAAGGTAAGGTTAGAAACGACAGGTAAGGTTAGAAGAAGCTTCCACCTGAGCCGAGTAGTGACGGAAATGGCCGAACTAATCCGAACTATACCCGACCATAGACTTCATAAAAATGCAAATATCTCGGTTAATATTCCAGATAGAGAATAAATGTATATTACAATATTTATAGTAAATTTAATGTGCAATAAGATTGGTTCCCTACAATTTTTCGATCCGATGCATAATAACGGAGATATTTTGAATTTTCGAAAATCCCCCCTCTAAACCCCCCCTCCCTCTAGTCCGATTTCAGCCATTAACGAACTTGATCTGTGTTTGTACATACCACGGGTAAATATCGAGAATCGTACCGATCCAACAAAAATTGCCACCGCTAGAGCGTTGACAGACAAATATATATATATATATATATATATATATATATATATATATATATATATATATATATATATATATATATATATAATTTTGAACGGACCTCATTTACAATTTAAACAAAATTAAAAAATAAAGCATTATCACCAAGACATTGGCAATTAGGAGGCTGACCATACAGGTAACCTCAGAAACAGCTGATTTTGTTTGTTTGTTTCTATATATATATATATATATATATATATATATATATATATATATATATATATATTGAACGAACCTCATTTTCGTCATCTCCTTGGTAGGATTGATGTTTGAAGAAATTTTTCGAAAATCGCGTCATGAGTACGACCTCAATAGCCGATTTCCCTTAAGGGAAATCTGCTAATAGGCTTAATACTAAAATGATTTCCTATTTGTGTGAGACTGTCATTGAGTATAGAAAATGATCTGATGTGTGTGAGTGCATCATTATCTATTTACTTGTATACAACCATTTCTTCTTCCGCTGCCCTATGTATAGCCACATCAGGAATGCATACATCTCCAAACATATTAATCCTACTGATTCACCAAATACACAGCTCAAGCAATTGTTCACAATAGAAGACAAATCTAAGGCCTTTGATATCTATAAATTTGTTATTAATGCCCTTAAAGTACGAGCTTTCATAATGTTTGATTGATTTATCACTTCCAACACAAGTTGTAAATATTTCATTTATTATTATAATTATTTATATATTTTATTTATCTATTTATTTTTCATAATTAATGTTGTGCCTTCGGAACTGATTGATGATTTAGAAGAACTGTCTCTTTATTTTGTATATTATTATAAATATATTTTTATTATATTTACTTATTATTATAATTTCATTTTATTATATTATTATTTTTTCTTTATTTATTTATTTTTCTTTAATATAAGCAGATTAATGAAATTTTATGTTCTTCTTTATTTTATTTTCTTTCTTTCTATTTCTTTATTCTTTATTCTTTATTTTTATTTTTGTTTCTATTAAATTAAGATTAATTATGTATCAAATTTGAAGATCACCCAATGTTGAGTAAGCTATTTTTACTATAATGTAACTCTTTGTTTATTGATGTACTAATTATAGCCAAATTATTTATTTTATCAATCACCAATATTATATGTATTACTTTAGAGAAGTATTGTACCTAGCTATGTGTTTTAATTTTTCTTCTTTCTTTTTTTTTTTCTTTTCTTTTTTTCTCTCTCTTTTTTTATTTATTTTTTTTTGTAAATATTCGGACCCCCTGTAAAAAGTTTATACTTAAATACAGAATTTTTATCTATCTATCTAGTTGTATACAAACAGTCTATATAATCGTAGTAAAACATTGAATGACATTATATATTCCTACCACTTTACTTCTCATCTAGGTTACCACCTCGAAGAATATTTTCTCACTGAAGCATGTTTCTGGAGTCAATAACTCCATCATCACTCAAACCCCGACAATCATACTTGGCGCGATCCCAACACAAACTCATAGGACACCACTGGAGGAGAATAATTTTTCATTTTAACCCTCACCGCCCTAAAATTCACACATAGCATATATTATTCTGTTGGTGAATGACCCTATAGACATTTCAATTTTAGGTTGACCCATTATGGTTCAACAGTTCTTTAAAAACATGTTTTTAAATATCCACGTCCGTCACGTATATGCCTTTATCTCAAGACGTAAAAGTTCAATGAGAACAATATTTTGTATTTAGGCTTCAAATAAAGTGCTTCATAATATAACAGCTTATTTTTAATATTGCATGAGTAGGAGTAGAGGTTTACTATAGGACGAAATTAAAAAATGCAGATATCTCGGTTAATATTCAAGATAGCAGATAAACAACGTATATAAGAATATTTATAGAACATTAAATTTGCAATAGGATTGATTCTATATATTTTTTTCGATCAGACGTATTGCAACGGAAATATTTGGAATTTTCGAAAATGTCTCCTCTAAATCCCCCCTCCCTCTGGTCAGATGTCAGCCGTTAATGAACTTGATCTTTATTTTTATATAAAACGTTTAAATATGGAGTTTGGTTACGATTACGCAAATATTGTGACAGCTAGATCGTTATCAGACATATATATACATATATATATATATATATATATATATATATATATATATATATATATATATATACTAGCTCAGATACCCGGCTTCGCCCGGGAATTCATTTGAGGCTGGATGGTGATGGTATTTTTTTGGCAAAGCTTTACTTTGCACAATATTTTGACATTTACCCATCCCAGAGTTTAGGGTTAATACCCGTCATTTCTGTGAATTTGTTAATAATAACATTAATTTTTTATGTAAGACTTCACTGTCCTCCATATTGTCAAATTTCCCGTTTCCTGTGCATTATGCATAGATGTAAATTATTAAGGACAAAATATTATAATAATATATTATAATTTGAAATAATTTTTCCAGTTGAGGTACCTGGTACTTCATATTGAAAAGAATTGTTGAGCAAATTTCTCTAAATAACAAAATATTCAACTTTTGTTATCTGCATAATTGCCAAAAATGCATTAGGAAACGAAATATTGCTATTTTATTTCAGCCCTCCCTTATAACCCCCACTCCGGTACGTCTCAGAGAATATTAACATAGCCTAAAGTCTAAGTTGGGTTAGTAGTAACATACATACCAAGTTTCATAAAATTCGGTTCAGCCGTTTATGCGTGAAAAGTTAACAAACAAACAGACACCAAAGAAACAAAATGCAGTTATGGTGTCTATGACATGTGAAACGGAAAGTTATCGTGAAATTTCGCGAAAAAAATCAATGTAAAGACAGAGGTTACAATTTTATATATATATATATATATATATATATATATATATATATCATTTTGAATGGACCTCATTTTCGTCATCTCCTGCGTAGGATCGTTGGACATTTGAAGAAATTTTTCGAAAACAGCGTCATGAGTACGACCTCAATAGCTGATTTCCTGCTAAAAACCAAATTTTCAATAAGATAAGTTATATAATCCTTTTCGGCCCGACTCTTAATATACAGAGATTTATTTCATATATTTATTGGACTGACTTTTTTTCGTTCTTCGTTATTTCCTTTCTTCCCATTACTTGATTATGTAAATACAAAGCTCAAGTTCTCTGAAAATGATTTAAATATAGCTCTGAATAGCTAATGAATGACTTAATAGGTCGTTGCATTGAAACAAAAAAGAAAGATCGTGGGAAAAAAGTTAACATGGGCACTTTGCAAATTCATATGGGAGTGGCAAGCATGAATTGATTAATTATATTCAATTTTCATTTATATTGCGTAAGAAGGAATAAGGCGCGAGTTGTCCTTTGCTTGCCTCTATACTGGTTATTTAAATTTTACTGTTCCTGTTGTTATGTATATTTTATTATTATAGCGTAAAACTGTTCTGGTTAATTAGTAGTTATTCTTTAGCAGATTTCCTTTAAAAAAATCAGCTATTGAGGTTGTGCTCATCAGGCGATTTCCGACAAATATCTTCAAATTGCCATCAATCCTACATAAAGATGACGAAAATAAGGTTCGTTCAATCTTAATAATGAAATTAAATATATATATATATATATATATATATATATATACATACATATATAGTTTGCGTACATCATTTTAAAAGACGGCAATATTATACTGGTAGAACAATACAGACTATCACCACAATGTACAAACAATCAAGCGGAAAACCATGCAATTACTGAGGTACTCAAAACATTGCATGACATTTCATGTGACCGAGAGACTAGTATAATCTACAAGGACAGAAAAATTAACATAGACCGCATTTTCAATAACGAAAACCATAGTGAACAGATCAGAAGATTAATTACACTATGTAGACTGACAAAATGTAATAGTGGCAACAGCATGGATAAAAGGACACTCGGGAAATTTAGGAAATGATACAGCAGACCAACTTGCAAAGAGAGCTTCAAGAGACGAATCAATACCTATTACATACTCGTAACTAACTAAACAGACCATTAAAACTCTTTTGATACACTAATCTTATAAAATGGGACGAAAAATGGACAAACGCTCCTAAAGGACAACAACTACATAAATACATATCTACTAAATATCAGAGACAAAAAATAACACTTAGCAATTCTAAACAAGTACAATTTATATCAGGACATGGACTTACAAAAAGTTACTTGTACAAATTTAAACTAACAAACACAAATACATGCAAATGTGACAATGAGACTGAACAGACGTATGACCTCCTCTTATACGACTGTACAGTGCTCGACGGACCAAGAACAAAACTCATCATTCAACAAGGGATTTAATGCATTTATACAAGAATTGGACACCATTTTGTAGATCTACACCTACTGTTTATATAAATATGTAACGTTTACACATGTTTTTTTTTATTGTTTCTATATAGTTTATAATTATTGTATACGACTTATTATTACGTAATTATTGAAATGTGTGCAGTATTCAAAGGATAAAGCTCACAAAATTTAAATGAATTCCTACGTTAGAGGGATACTTTGTGTGGAAAACAGGAAAATGTATATACTGCTTTAAACGACATCATTTTCGTCATATACAAGGTAGCAAGGACATTTGAAGAAATTTCTCAAAATTCTTAGCAGGAGTGCAGCGTCAACCACTTATTTCCTTAAGGGAAATCTGCTAAAATGGCCACCCATAAACGAAAATTCAATACGTCTACAGATTCCAATAGAGAAACTATGTACGAATCTTCTGAGTTGGTATTCTGGCAGGTGAAAGCGGCTTCTAATGTAGGTAGGATGAAAGAATTGGCTACGCTTCCACAGTAACAATTTATTAAAACGGCAGAGCGCTTTCGATGCAGTGCATCATCGTCAGTGCCCGAAGGTCTTGGATGTTGGCCTGACGGCTCTTGGATCTGGTCTGGCTGTATGTACGAATCGTTGATTCACCAATAACTCAAAACCACTAATCTGAAAGGGTCCCTGGTAAAGGGTCCGAATTTATAGAAAAATTATTTCTTATTCATTCACTTTATTAAAATTCTTAAATGTTCTATATACATAATTTTAGTCATCTCCTAGATAGGGTCGATGGACATTTCATTTTAGAAAATCTTGCCATGAGCATAACCTCAATAGCTGATTTCCCTTAAGGAAAATTTGATAACAAAGATCATCCACGATTAGGATGTTTGAGTTTAATAATGTAAGGGCAGATTGTGTATTATTATTATATGGTCTTTGAGCGAGGGCTTGAAGGGTTGTAGGCTTAGGGCTGTATGCACCTTAATCCTGTGCATACTCATCGCTGCATCTAATCTCTCGGTCCAGCCCCCATCCTCTACAAAGCTTTTTTATACCATCACTTAGCCTTTAAAACAGATTTTTTACTCCTTTAACCTAATACGTTTTGAGACTCAAAAGAAATCAACGATTCAAGGAAAATATTTATCTTTTAACAATCTATTACTAAATTTTGTTTGATCGTTACCTATCTCGTTAATTATTTTTTTTTTTAAGGAAAAATCAAGAACAAGTTCATTAAAGGTGGAACGTGTAAAATCAGACTAGTTGTCCTTGAAGTTTAAGGGGAGGTTCAAATCGGAAAATGGAAATATCTCTGTTACTGTATGTCAGATCTAAAAAGTCCGTCACGCAGGAGCTGCGTAAACTAAGCAGATTTCCCAAGTGAAGTTATACAATAGCAAATTTTCATACGAGAGCCGAACAGTTACGGCAAAGGGCCGAACTAGCTTTTGGGGGTAATTCAGTCGTCCGTTATCGGCCCAAATTGAATAAAAATGCAAATATCTCGGTTTATATTCAAGATAGAGAATAAATGTGAAGAACAACATTTATAGTAAATTTAATTTGCAATAAGATTGGTCCTATACAAATTTTTGATCCGACGTATGTTAACGGAGATATTTCGAATTCCCCCCCCCCTCCCACTGGCCCAATTTTAGCCATTAACGAATTTGGTCTGTCTTTTTGCATAAAACGTTTAAATATCGAGTATGGTAACGATCAAACAAAAAATTGCGACAGCTAGAGCGTAAACAGACATATATATATATATATTTATATATATATATATATATATATATCTATATATCTATATATATATATATATTTCTTCGGAACTTATTTTCGTCTTCATCTGGCTAGGATAGATGGACATTTGAAGAAATTTTACGAAAATCTCATCATGAGTACGACCTCATTAGCTGATTTCAATTCAGCATCTGCTACAAAAAGATCATTAGTTATCTCACCTAGGCGTGGGATATTAGGTTAACGCAGTGCCTGGGTTTTGGTCACACTATAGGGGACGTGTGAAGTGAGTGAGTGAGTTACACTTGATCTCTATGTAGTGGGCCGGCTGCAAATAGAGGCTGCATGAATGGGGAGTGTTTAATCGGCTATTGCCTATTTGGGTGGAATCAGCAGCGGGCCACCCCTCGCCCAGTCATCTATAAATGTAAACTAGCCCTTTATGTATTGCTTAACCTCTGCCCTTAACACCCCACTTCCTCATCCACTCTACACTACACCTTTCCTACCCTC
>CM032233.1:91012500-91020000 GCA_019009955.1 Riptortus pedestris
TGATCTCAGCTCACGACATATACTCTATTTCTAAGTAAAAAACCGATGAGTAGAAAGGGAGGGGGAGGTACTTAAGGCTGGAAAAAAGGAAAGTACGAATAACTCGCTAATACTCGAGTTACGAAAAAATTGCATAGAACGGTAATTGTAGACCAACTTCAGTTCAACAAGATTAATTCTATAACATTTCACGATCCGTCTTTGAGATATTTTGAATTTTCGAATCCCCCCCCCTCTAAACTCCTCAATATTCCGTACCCAATTTCAGCCATTAATGGCTATGATCTCCTTATTGAGAGTCGTTTCAAAAAATGTTATATTGATTATTTATTTGAGATAACGCTACAATTCGTCTTTAAACATGGGAGAATATAATCTTACAAAATTAAATAAATACTAAAATTCTACAAAATAAAAGTTAAGTATAAAATGTTAGTATACTTGCTACATTGAAAGAGAAAAAACTATAATGAGGTAATCTGGAAGGTAAATCTTATATTCCACAAATGCAGTGTTTACTATATGTAATTTTACATAATGGTAACTAATAGCTTTTATATTTCTTCAAATAAGTTCGTGAAACATTTCTGGGCCATGACTACGTTATTACTGTGTGCAGTCATTTAATGTGTTTTACAGTCAGCGCCCTACTGCAGTACCAACATATAGGTTCCTCTTCCCTGCTCATTAGATATGAATGTATTAGTGCGGTGGCTCTCGAACTTTTTTGGTGACAGAACCCTTTTGGAAAGCAAAATACTTGACGAAACCCTAAAATAAAAGAAAAATGTTTTTATGTGCATTATTTGTTAATAATCATAATACTAGTACAATGTAACAGTGACTTATTACATAAAAAATATAATAATAGAAGAGATAAAATAAGAATAAATCTAATGGGAGGTATGCAACTGTTTATATTTTATTTTTCATCAATTGGTTTATATCAGGTTTGATAGGTTGGTCCAGTCTATTGCGGTATTTTGTTTTCGTGGCTGCAAAGGTTGAGAATCACAATTCTCTTTCGCACAAGTATGTTGTTGGAAATGGAAGAACATTTTGGCAAGAATAGGATATTCATCACTGAATCTGCACCAAAAATGTTTGAGGGGCGTCGTTTTGAACACTGACTCCACACTTGTGTCTGATGACGTTTCTAAAAGAAATTCATATATCTCGTTGGACATACTTTCGGGCTTTTGCAAGTTGTGTAAAAAGGGATTTTGAATCCATGAATTCATTTTGGAGACGTCGTTTCAAAGAGTCGCCGCAGCGCACGTACGCACCAGAGAGAGAGAGGTGTTACGAATTTTTCTCTAAATTCTTGCGGAGCCCCCATTGGGTTTTCGCGGAACCCTATGGTTGAGTATGACTGGTCTAGTGTGCCCTGTACTTTGGCATGTAAGTACAATTTCTAGAGTAATAGTGTATTACTTGAAGTTCAGGTTAGCGTAATCGATTTGATTTCTCTAAATTTACTGTCAGAGTTATACCATAAATTATTCCAATTATCAATTACGAGTTTTCTCGACTAAAGTGTCTTAGTGAGGTAGGTCTAAAAAATCAATTTGTTCAAGTTCACTTCATCGTTTTACTGTTTTTCTTCACAAAATGTTACAGAGCCAGTCTTGTTATACAATTGATACTCAACAATTGCTGTTCTATACATTTTTTCGTAACTAAGTATTAAGCGTGTTATTCGTACTTTGTTGTTCTCAGCCTTCAGTAACCTCCCCCCCCCAACCTTTTACTCATCGGGTTTTTACATAGAATAGATTATTCAAAGTATCTTGAACCAGATCGAAAAAGGTTATAGAACCAATCTTTTTAAAATATTGATGCTATAAAATTGTAGCATTATGCATTTTTTCGTAACTCAAATATTAAACGACTAAGTTGTACTTTATACTTTTCAGTCCGAATATGTGTTGAGATAAGACCCCAATTGTGCTACACCAGCACGTGGGAAATCTGCTTAGTTTATGCAGCCTACGTGCGTGACGGACATTTTTTAGTTTTCATCTTTCAGTAAACCCTCACTCTTCCTTCTATCATATTAAAAATAGGCATGCCATTTAATAAACGTCAAAAATAAAATACCAAATATTGTTTTTATTGAACATTTACTGTTGTGAGCAGTTAGAGGAGAAGAAATCTATACTCTTCTCTTTGTATTATTTTGGTGGTTAGTGGAAATTCTACATTTACTGGTATTTACTTCTAATTTATACACACACACACACACACACACACACACACACACACACATATATATATTGCATAGGTTATTTGTTATCCTTTTGTGTAAAAATACCTGTCAAAAAATGCTATTATTTAGTACATTTTTATAGTATAGTATTATTTTAAATATGTCCTAAGTATTTCGAATTCTCGCTCCTCGAGGGGCAATAGCCATATTCCTATTTCACTTTAATTCTAGTCACCTAAGAATTTTATTAAAAATCGTTTCTCCTTCTGTCCTCCCATTTGTTAATCATTTACTCATGAATGGTCCAGAGCTATATTTTCCGCGGGGGGAAATGTACGTGTGTTAAATAAACAGAATATCAGAAATTATGTTCTCTGTGATGTCACCATTTATAATTTTGCTTTCTAAATCACGTGACGAATACCATACTCGATATTTAATCATTTCATGCAAAACTTAGATCATATTAGGGAATGGCTGAAAACGGCCTGGAAAATAATTATTGTTGGCGACATTTATATATGTTTTTGTAACCAATTAATTATTTTTTTTTCGTTCTAATAAATACATTCATTCAAGAATTTTATTCAGAAAGATGAATGTTCTCAACCACTTTGATCATCTTCAATTAAGCAACGGCCGATCGATATAATTTAAATTATACGTGATTAGATAATTGAGTAGATTGGTAGTTGATTAGCATGATTGATTCTCATTCGATTGCTTAATTGGTGCGGTTGTCTTTATATTTGATTGCATGATCGATACATTTCTCTTAGTATATCATTGGCTGACTGAAAGGTACTTTTTTGTAATTCTAAAGTATAAATTTCTTTTTAAACGCTATTGTTTGTTGGTGGGATTATCATAAAACACAATTAGTTAGGGGATGAGTTCAACGTTAAAGTAGTCTTTATATCTGAATTGTTGTGTTTCTCTTCATAAACGATTCGTTGATTAAAATGACTGGATTATTAGGGTCATTTTTACTTTACGGCCGCAAATCTATTTTCATATGAACACATGATTCTTTTCACACTGAAATCATTACCTGTTACTAACGTGATTTATTTCCCAAACCCAAAAAAAGGTCTTATAACCTCTACATTATAATCAAAACAAACCAAAATAGATTATTAATTCAATATGTTTATTAAACAATAACAAATATGTAACACAGGCACTTTTTTTATTTTATTTTCAGATTTCTGGAGACCAGTACTCTCTAATATGGTTCATTATCGATTCAAAATAATCTTCATTCTCATATCTTCTACGCCAAATAAATTCACACAAATAAGAATCAGTCATACTTCTGTGGGTGCCACATTCACGTTTATTTCTACGTTTTAAACTTGACCACAGAGATTCCACTCTTTGCGTATGAACACCAGTGGTGATATCCACGAAATTTTTGGAATGGTCTTCGGTGTTATGTTTGTACCTCATTCCTAGGACTTTTTCTGAGGCCTTTATAAGACTTCCAACAATCTGAATATATGGTAGTTCCTGGAAGAACTGAAGCTTTTATACATGCAGTCAACATTTCAGCAGTTCTATTAGGGACATCATACAAGAAATACTCCCGTGTTTCCCTACAGACTCCTCCAAACACCCACTGATGAGGATAACTTCTTCCAACGTTGTATTTCCTTCTTGTGAAACATGTTTCATCTATTTCTACTGTCAAACCTTCTCCTCCGATTAACACTGGATTATTTAAAATGTCATTAGCACAAACCTCCTGGAGCATATTCTTCCAATCCGTCGCAGTTCTTGAGCTTATTCCTAGTTCCTTACGACAAAATTTTACGGTTGTATATTCAATAGCCCAAGCATAAATGAATAATAAACTTTTTGTTAATGTTAAATGTGTCTTTTCAAACCATGTTCCACTAAAAACATTTACATTATTGCGGCATTGTGATCGATGGCATCTCCAACGAGGACAATTTCCTTTTCGTTCATATAATTTCATTTCATGTCCTTGTGGGCATTTCCATTCCTTGTGTAGGATTCCAAATCGCTGATAAACACGTATCACTTGATTTTCATCATGAAATACGTGTGCTAGTTTGATCAAATTCATTTTTATTCCGGAAAGAAAGCAAACGACGAATCTATAACCTGAACCGTGTATAACTGAATTTAGAACGGTTACTGTAGTAGTAACACGTGATATCAACAGAAGCATGTGTTTCTATTCAAAATTTTATTTGAGGCCGTAAAGTAAAAAAGACCCGATTATTAAAATGGATGTTTGAACATACTTTTTCATTTAGTAGATAGGACCACAAATAGCGGTAGGCCAGCTTGCGATGAAAAGGAAGATGTTAAAAATAAAGAGAAGTATAAGCAATGAAAGGGTGGCGATGCTAATAAATACGTCAACTCATAAGAGAACCTAATGAAAGCTGGGCCAAACGAGCTACCGAGTCGGTGTCACTAGGTATGAAGAGGAGAAGAGGATGGCAAAGAAAGAGATGGGCAGATGAATTTAAAAAGAATAAATGCTCTTACCTATATTAAAAGTGTGAAGAATTGCTTACTCTAGAAAGAAAAAAAAATGCGGCCGCTACAGTGTTCACAGACAAATATATATATTATATTATATTCCCTTAAGGGAAATCTGTTAAAAGTGAGCTGCGTTAACTAAGCCGATTTCCCAAGTGCGTCACGTATTTACATTTATCTCAAAACGTAAACGCTATAAAACGGGAGTGGCTTAATGGAGTGGCAGGAAGCTTTTGGGTCGTAGGGATTGAATTTAGACAGCATTCGAAGGTTCGAAGGCATGCATTAAACTTGCCAACTATGTCATATCATGTAGGGCTATGTTATATCTAGACTGAACTTTGTTCCTTGCTCAATGAACGCTTAAAAAAGTTAGCTGAAATAGCCTGAGAAATATTTCCGTAGTTTATAACGGTTTATTGTCTCCTTCGAAGCAATCACATGCCCAAGGTAATTCTTTTTAGGGCGGAACAAAAATTGTAGGCGTACAACAAAGAAGTCATTGACCTTATGACGCGAACCTACTGTTCCGAACATTTATTAATTTATTATTAGATCGAAAGCGTTGTTTCCTTGTTATATTTTTGTCAAGATATGGATATAGAAAGGGATATCGTTTCATCTGGAGAAGAGGCGAGGAAGGGGTCGGAGAGCACAAAGTGGCCGGCGGCCCGGAAGTAATTCCCTAGCCTAATCCTCTAGCTGACAAATATTGATCTAGGCTTCTGGCAAAATATACATCGGTGGAGGGGATAGCCAACCTCCCACACCTCGCCCTCATGCACCCCTATAGTCGTCTCGCTCTTCATATACCATCCACAATCCACTCCTTTCCACAACTCCCAGTCTCTTAGAGACTCTAATCCTGGCCTTTCTACAATTGTAATGGGAGTAGATAACACAAGTATAGATAATAGGTTAAATACAGATGATAGGTTTAACAAAACAAACGCTGATGTTGAGGGCAGGTGAATTGAATTAATTTTGCCATGTATTAACTTATTTTCTGTGATATGTTGACGTTATTAGGTCAACTATGTTTTAACATTTACTTTTACGTATATAATGTGTGCTCAGGTAGGCTTTTGGTGGGAAAAAAATTTTCGTTGCTAGACCATTTTTTTAAGCAGATTTCCCTTAAGGAAAATCAGCTATTGAGGTCGTACTCATGACGCGATTTTCGAAAAATTTCTTCAAATGTCCATCGATCCTACCAAGGAGATGACGAAAATGAGGTCCGCTCAAAATTATATATATATATATATATATATATATATATATATATATATATATATATATATATATATATATATTGGGGGCTATTGAGGTCGTACTTGTATTGTGATTTTCGAAAAATCTCCATTACGTTGAAAAATACGGAAAACAATTATAGAACCAATCTCGTTTGCAAGATTCTTGTTGTAGTTTTCTATAAATGGTGTTCTATACCTTTTAAATCAAATCTGTTAGTAAACAATATGTTTAATGTCCACCTTAAATGCCATAACTCGTTTACATAGGTTTTTTACTAAGGGAGAAAGAATATAAACTTTTTGTGATTCATTCGAGCAAGTGGAAAGTTTTTAACTAGTGTATGATGGAAATTCAATAAAAATGAAATTCTCAAATGATTATTAAAACCATTTTTATTTCTCTACTAGTTTCACGTCAAAATGACTCCTCATTTGGAGAGGCAACTGAACTATCGGCTCCATTGTTCTATAGAACCTTTCACTAGCCGTACCAGTCAGAGTGTTTTTCCCGATGAGGCGCCGTATGGACGCGAAACTAGTAGGGAAATAAAAAATCCATCTCGCAAGGGCTGCATAAACTAAGCAGATTTCCCTCGTGAAGTTTAACAATAGATTAGTCTACATACTGGTAACACAACACCACCATGAATATTATAAGTGAATAAATACAAACGGAAATAAGAAATCTCTCCCCTCCCGACGGAAAGCGCCTGAAATTGAAATGTACAGAAACAGGTCCACCAACCTCTCACCGGAAATAAAAACAATTACTGAAATATATCAGAATATAACATATTAATTTTATTGATAACTATTTACTACATCTAGTACTCTAAATTTGTATCTCAATCAATCAAATTTTAGTAGTCCAAGAAGTTATGACGGGGGGAGGGGGAGGGTCACCAGGACATATTTTCATGCAACTCGTATAACAAAGGTCTCTTGAAAACAATATTTAGTATTTAAGCTTCGAATAATATGTGTTTATTATATAATGGAGTATTGTTTATGTAACATGAGTAGAAGTGGGGATTTGCTGAAGGCTGAAAACTGGAAAATACAAATACCTCGGTTAATATTCAAGATAGCGAATACATGACTTTGAGAATATTTATAATAAATTTAACTAGCAATAAGATTGGTCTTATATAATTTTTCGATCCGTCTTATAGTAACGGAGATATTTAGAATTTTCAAAATTCTCCGTCTCTAAACCCCCCTCACCCACGTCCGATTTCAGCCATTAAAGAACTTAATATTTATTTTTTTTTTTACATAAAACGATTAAATATCGATTGGTAACGGCCAAACAAAAATTGTGACCACTAGAGGGTTAACAGACATATATATATAATTTTGAACTGACCTCATTTTCGTCATGTCCTGGGTAGGATCGATGGACATTTGAAGAAAATTTTCGAAAATCCCGTCATGAGTACGACCTCAGTAGCTGATTTTCCTTAAGGGAAATCTACTAAAATGTGTTAAAGTAAATTCTGAATAATCCTGTAATTTCACAAAACT